>CM062345.1:6274712-6324712 GCA_031216105.1 Dalbergia cultrata
ATTGCGGTTGTATTGTAACATGGAAAATTGCGAAAAAAATGTAGTAAATATGGCCACAATTGTCACTGAAATGTAGTTGGGGAGAATAACACAGCAACAATATTGCTACGCACAATTTCAGTTGAATGCGGATCACAATTTAAAACTATGGCAATTATTTATTCATTATATATATATATATATATATATATACCCTCCAACCAGTTAATTAATTCTTGTGACCCAGATGATGCCCATTAAATCAGGGCACCTTATTTCTGAAGATGGTGTTCGGTATTTCAGCTTATGCATGCATGCTTTGCACTGGAAATCTTCTCAAAGCTAATGCCAGTTAACCATGCATAGAGGTTTGTATCAAATGCATAATGGAGCTTTCGAGAAAATCCAGATATTTATGTGTATAGTTTTATTCTTTGTTTGTTTTTAAGGTTGTGCACAGTCTTTTCCTTTAACTGCAAGTAAGGTAAAACCGTGTTAGACTTAATTAAATTCGGGAATTGGGAAGTAAGTGACAATTAATATCTGTATGATTGTTGAAATCCTGGCTAGAATTGAGTCAATGGATGCAAATAATAATAATAAGGTCAAACAATCAGAGATAAGTGATTGACCCTATTTCCTGTTAACACATTAATTCGTGACGTGCCAATAGCCAAGACTTGTGGCTGAGAATTGAGATGATGATGCAGGTATCTAATTTAACTGAATTCTCACAAGATGAAAAGAAAAGAAATGTATGGTGTTCTCATTGCTCTATATTATTGTCTAAAGCTCCAAGTTCGCCGCCTCCTTGGGATCCATTGCCACAATGTGATCTCTGGACACGGCACTTAATTATAAAGCTAGTATTTTTCTCGGATGATTTATGGAGTAATTAGTATGTAATCATGAGTTATCTATGTCTCTCTCTCTCCCCCCCCCCCCCTTTTTTTTACGTATGAAATGCAATGAGTTTTAAACCTCAGAACTCAAGATAAATTGCCAAATCCCTCACTGCTACACTATAAAGTGTTTCAAATAAAAAAATATTAAAAAAGATAAATTTTAAGTGCTTTCTAGCTTATTTAAGGTATGGAGAAAGAATCTCGAACCGATGATATATACATATAACACAGCTGATCTTAAGTTATTAGAAAAAAGATACACGGGTAATTTATAATTTAACGTATATCCCATGCTAGTGCTCTCATTAGAGCAGTATACTAATAATAATGTTTATCTCTTATTTAAAAGAATAGGAATTGAATAAAAAGGATTGGATTGTACCAAAAAAAACAAAAGGATCAGATTAACTAGATAATTACAAAGGCTATGATGTGAAATTATGAAACAAATATCTCTTAAAAATTTAAATATAGAAACACATGAATGATAGTAGTCATACTCATCATATATATG
This sequence comes from Dalbergia cultrata, assembly GCA_031216105.1. NCBI lineage: Eukaryota > Viridiplantae > Streptophyta > Magnoliopsida > Fabales > Fabaceae > Dalbergia > Dalbergia cultrata. Next base: position 6,276,111 of record CM062345.1, read on the forward strand.
CCACTATAAATGTAAATGTAATGTAAATAATACAGGAGTAGTTTTAAGGAGGCCCCTTCTTTGGCATTTGGCTCCTAAAATTGTTCCTCTTGCTAAATTCTACATGAAGGAAGAAAGATGAAATAGAAGTCTTAGCTTTGTGTTTTGTGTTGCATGTTTCATTTTCACGTATCGAGATTTTTGTGTTTTGATTTATGTCTTTGTGCAATGAGGCTTCTAATATTTTGCGTCTTATGAATTTATGTATTTTGAAAAGTGATTCAATGTTGTGAGTTTTTTTTTTTTTTTTAAGTTGTATCAAATATGATGTATTTATTAATTTTTTTAATGTATAAATACCATTGTTCTAGTTATAACTTCGTTAAAAATATCCTTAGGCACTGGGTCTCTAATTGAAACGTGAAAGATATGTACCTACTTGATTTGACAATGCTATCTTGTCTTATCTAAGTCTTATTATTTTTCGGGATTCTTAATTTGTATGTTAAAATTCTTGCAACTTTGAAAGATGCTCCCCTTTTGCAACAATTTTATCCAGTCTTGAGGACAAGGCTGTCCGGAGGTAATGTCATGCCAGCTCAATTAATAAAGGTGATGTGGCTAATGAGTTGGAATTAGAGGGAGATCATTTTGAATGTCAGGCATTCTGGTATCCCTCTTGTCCCTGTCTTCGCTTCCTTTACAATTCATGCGTATGAGTGCTGAGAATTCTTAATTTGCAGGGGAATGTGACCATGGCCTTTGGAACTGATGACTCATACTATATTCTACTTAAGTTACACGATTGAGTTGCTGCATTGTTTCTTTTTAAGTTAATCAGAGTGTTACTACTGCATTCATGTACTTTCAACTATGTTTGGGGGGTTTTATGATATTTGGAAGAGAATAGCTTATAATAAGAAGGGAAGGGGGAGACAGAGAATAGAGTGGAACCAAACATTTCACCCTCTTATTTGAATATTCAGAAAGTTTGATAAGAGGAGAAGAGATACGAAACTTTATTCCTTCTTGATTTTCCAATTTAAAAAGACAAAAAAAAAAAAATTGAGTGGCAATGAAAGGACACCTTATCTCTCATATGTCATCTCACTCCCTCTTTTAAAATCCAAACACACTTTTAGATTAATAAACTGCTCCATTCTTTACCACTCCCTCCATTATTTTCTATCCAAACATTGCCTTTTTAAGTTCTGTTTTGTGTTCTGTCAAACTTGTGATATTACTAGTACGGAGTAAATAAGCTCGTTATTACTCTGCCTCACTCTCTCGGTTCCTGTATGCAGCTTCACCCAACCTGCGCTGTGCCCCAGAAAGAAAAAAATGAAACGTGTGAAAAAAAAAATTCTAAGAATATGTTTGATTGAGGGGAAAAAATTATATGAATTAATTCCATATGTAAAATAACACATAAATCTTATTTATGTAATTTTTACTCCTAATTTTACCCTTCAACCAATCATACCCTAATGTTCAACTGCTTTCCACTCTCTTCATTGTGGATTAACAAATGATCCCCTCAAACACCGAAAAATTGTCACTCCTGTAAATAGCATACTATACTTTTAGGGCATCACTGATCACCCCTTATAATGAACATTCCTATGCCTATCATTTCTATTGAAAGATACAATACAATGTATACCAACCCTAGCTGTCAAAATATTCTCACTGCTGCTAGCGTTCTCTACCTTTGCATTGGTTAATAGTTATCTACAAAAAGAATTTGCCCAGGCAAGCATATATTAAAAAATCACGAGGACTCTTGCTGAATCCTGTCATCCCTCATCCAAGGTAACGACTAACGTGTATTTTTGGAAGTGAGGAGCTGCATCTACAAACAGAGAAGACTATAGAAAAAGAGCGGTATGAACGCATTGTCAAGTTGTGCTGTGTAGGCCTCCAACAAACCGCTAACAGTCACAGCTAGAAGCAGTGAGAACCAATGCTGCAAATAAGTCAGTAACACATGCATCAAAGAAAAGCCCAACAATCCAGAGAACAAAATATTGTAGAATAGCATTCTCTCCGATTAGCTTTATTCATTTATTTTCTTTAACCACAATATTAATTTATTGTTTTTAGTCTCTTACACAAGAAACTAGGAGATGAAAGTGCGTCCTTAGCACTGGGCAATACATCTCCATTCCTTCCCCAACTGAGGAGGAGGGAGCCATCTGGAAAAAACGCACACAGAGTCAGAGAGAACAATGTACCTGGGTAAAAATATATCCAGTAGATGCTAACAGTGGAAGGAGTAAGGAGCAAGCAGCCAGAACAGACGTAATACCAGCTGCAGTACCTTCAATTGTTTTCTCTGGCAAGTGGGAAAAGCTTCTATTCACATCCAATCATGAAATGCAAGATGCAGTTAAAATCATTAACAAATAGGATACTTACTGCCAGTTTTACTCCACCTTAAAACACCATACTTGTGCCCAACTATGGATGCCTGAACAGAATAGCCAAAATTAACATCAATGATCAAATATACAAGCCCTGTTTGCATTTTTGGAAAATAAAATAAAAATAAAACTTCATTATGCTTTTCCTCAGACTCTGACTGACCATTAGATACATTATTATTCATATAATCAACATCATTCATATCACACAACCTTAAGCAGTATGCTTAATTCTACATCGCAAACTGTTGACCCTTTGGCCAAATAAGACCACCAGCCTACCAATAAAAATACCATTTCAACTTATTGTTTCTGCACCCAAAAAAACAAAAAACCATTTCAATTCCCCTTGTTCCAAAATTATTTGCAAACTTGCAGTATCAAATTGCAAGGGTGATTGTGGTTCTTGTACTTGCCATTTGAACACAGTTAAGAGATCCAAGCACAATAAAATTGATATACCACAGTTTGACCTTATGCACTATGGTAGCAAGTCAACCTTTTCTTGTTTCACTGTAGATGATAGAATTCATCCTCTGACAACAACATTTAAGATTGTGAAATTTCATACACCTTCAGCAATACCACAATTCTCCTATGAGAAAGTGACAACAAGTGTTAACAGGTTTAACTAATGTGCATTATTCCGCAATCAACCATGTCTATGAGCATGCTCATTTTGTTCAAACCTATTCATGAGCTTGACACATATTATAATCATTAAACCGGGAATCAAATCATGACAAAACAATAATGCCAAAAGTCATGAACTGAGATTTGTAAAACATCACATAAATTGGAAACTCAATCCTTGTTTTATTGGTTCCTTTTAAGTATGCCAGCATAATTAGATCAAATAACATCTCTTAAGTTTGTAAACAGTTTCATGAAACCATTTTCATGCTGTCATCGTTGCTGATGACAAAGATACCAATCTACAACCATATAGGCCAAAGATCATACATTTCAGAAACAAAAAATAGTACCATTGTATCTCCAATTCCTAGACTCAATATTCCCGCAAAAGGAGCAAGAGGTCGATCATTGTACCCAGAAGACATCCAAATAGGAAGTGCACATCCCAGTAAGAGTGAGAAATGGCTGAGAAAAGGACATTTCATTATGAAAGGGAACCAGGTGGGTCTCCTATGCATCATAAGCTATATACTCTTCAATTTAATATACATAGGGAAGAAGTATACAATACCTGACAATTAGCAGATCAGAATCACGGTGATCAGTGAATGCATTCATAAACTGATGAAGTGGTTGTCCCAAAGGCCAGATTCTCCATACCTGGGTCAAACAAAGCCAGTGCTAAAGCAACCAAGAATTATGTATTTTTTGGGGGAAAAGGCTCAAGGAAACTAGATCCAATTTGTTGATACTTGCTGGTCAACAATGAAAAGTGTCCATTCCTTCACAAAATATAAAATCACTACTGCTAAGTTGAATACATTTTGAGATACTTACTCGAATAATTTCCAATGTCAAGAAAACTGCAAGAGCTGCGCCAAAAGCCAGATCAAGAAACTTTGGCTGAAAGCAACGAAACAGTGAGCACTAAATCTGACAGACAGAAGGACCATTGACCAGCTTAATATATATACCCAAAATATTAGTGACATCGCAAAGTGGTTGTTAAAAAAGCATATGTTCTTAAAATACATTATGGCATGGCCACTTTTTCTCTTAAAGTAAAAACAATGAACTGGACTTTTGTAGATAATAAACAATGTCCTAAATCACCTGTAGAATAAGAGCAGGTACAAACATCAAGACAGCCATCAGATGGTAGTATTTCCGCAGAAGAATTCTCTCAACCTTACTGTTCTTGGAGATGTTATAGAATCGAAAAACAGAAACACATATTACACACACCCAATAGATACATAAGGACAGTCTTTTGAATGGCTCTGATAAAACAAAGGAAAGTATCCTGCAAAATAGATGTTCAAAAAGGGTGATTTATTAATCAAACAAAATGGGCAATGGCTAATATATATATAATGATAAAGTGAACAATAGTTGTTTATTATATAATAATTTTGAACCTCATGTGGCCTCGTACTTCTATTTTCCAAGCCTACATAAGGTTAAACTACTGAGCTGTTTGGAGCCCTAAATCTAGTTGGACTATACTAAATTTCTTCAATAACTAATCTATCTTATATAATATGATACAAATTTATGAAACAGGCAGGTGGCTAAAAAACTCAGGTTGCATAAATAAGACGCCACATTGTGCAGAGATTTTGGGTTCACACTTTTCAAGATAAAATTTCAAAATCTTTTACAAATAATAGTCCATATTATGCAGTAATGTGCATGTTTCTGTTTGCATATGCATGTAATCAGATGCGATGATGGTATTCTGCATTCCATGGATTCTGGTGGAACTAGCACCTTATGTTGCCTTCTACAATAACATGAAAGTAAGAGGGGTCACCACCATAACATTAATTATTTACTGTTATAGCCAATAAAACTACTTCTCATTCAACTGATTATTATAATTCTATCAGACAAAAAGTGAAAAATATCAGCGGCAGCTAACAGAAGAAATCATACTGAATCAGATGCTGACACCATACCAGGAAATAGGATGCACATGAAAATTGTGCACAGACTGCATCCATGATGGTACAATCACAACCATGACCAATACAAACAGAGAAATAAAAATAAGAGATCTCCCAATCTCCTTGTATCTTCTTGATTCAGCAGAAGCTCTATTTGTGGACCATTCCCATATGTGGAGAATATATTTCAAAGGTATTGGATATAGCAGAAGGCCAAGCAAGAGTCCCTGTAAGATCAATAATCGAACTTAACAGATCTAGCTAAACATTAATAACAAATTTCATGGCTTAAGGACTGATACCTGTATTATGATGCCTATCTCACTTCGACCAATTTCATATTCTGCAGTGACCAAATCTGACGACATCAATAGTCCAAATAGCTGTTCAAAATGTAATCACCAACTAAATCCACATCCAGCTTATTTGTCTAGAAACAATTTAATCTTTTAATCAAACGCTAACCTTTGTAGCAGTAAGCAGCAGCATGTCACCAAAATGGAGAACAATACCAGCAGTCACCAAAAGTGCTTCCCCTGAGAGCAGAGGGGAAAATAAGATGATAAAAAGAGCAGACCCAAAAAAAGTAGGGTAAGATTTAGTTTGCCCCCTTAAATTTTACTTCACGTGAGATTTACCCCCTAAGGCTTAAGAAGATGCAATTTAACCCCTTACAGTTAGAGAATGGTTCATAAAACCCCTCTCACATATACACTGTTAACAAACTTAACAGAGGTATAGAAATCACACCTCACATTGAGATGCCCAAAACTCAGTTGTCCAATTGTGTGTGGGGCCCACCAAATGATCTAAGGATGGATAACCCCTCATTTTCTTACTTTGGAAGAAATCTCGTTTTAGAGGAACTTTTTCCTAGCAAGCTAAGCTTTCTTTCTTTCAAGTAATCCTATATCTGTTGTCATCCTCACAAACTGTAAAATCGCATATACCTAGAAGAAACATTGACCGAGAATACCAATGCAGGACATACCAATGGAAGAACAAGATGGAAAAGTTCCCAGAAAATGCTGAATCATCCTGACCGCTGCCAATCCATGACAAAAGACCCAGAACAGCTTCAGCACGAGGGGCAAGCCTGCACAGAAGATAAGTACTCGTTAGCCAGACTTGAAACAGAAAATGGCAATGGTACTCTAAATAACAACTCTCAATTCAATTCAACAATAAAAGAGGCTTAATCCTGAGCTTCTGTTCAGGAAAATAAAAACAATGCAAAGAAAGCAGCACCACTGATGCGGATACACACACTTACCATTTCGGGAGGAAGTAGCAGCAAGTGCCAGAAAGCATAGGGAAGCTTGCAGGAATAAGAAGCACAATCCAAACCCTAAACCCCAATCCCTACGCGAGAGAGGAGCACGACGCAGCAGAACGAAGCTGAGGAACACAAGCACGGCGAAGCTGGTGGCAGATGTTGCCCAGTATTGCAATGTCAAATACTGAATCTCTATAACACAACCAAAAAAACAAAATTAACCAGATCACGAATCACAGCAGAAACAATCATCATCATCATAACAATAATAACGATAATTAGATTGTAACAATTGCAAGAAATGAAAATTGAAATTCAAATATGCAAAAGTAAGACCTTGGAGATTAACTTGAGCGGAAGAGAATCCTCTGGATAACTGCGTCAATTTGGAGAGGAGAAGAGAAGGGACACTCACGGCGCCGAGAAGGATCCCCGAGGAAGCACCCGGTCTGAAAACGAGAAATTGGAACTTTGAGGAATTGAAAAATTGAGAAATGAATAGTATAGTTTTGAACATCTACCTGGTGCGGAAGAGGGAGAGGGAGAGAGAACGGGAATTGTCGTAGCGGATCTCGAGGAGGGAGGCGGCGAGGGCGAGGAGAGAGAGAGGGACGCCATGGGAGAGCAAGAGAGAGAAAGGGAGAGAGTAGAGGATTCGAGCGATGAACAACAGCACAACGGTTCTCTCGCCGCTCACAAACGACGTCGTCGTCGTCGTCGAAGACATGAGCAACGAAAAATTCAACCACCACCAGCTGCAAGTAAGAGGTTGGCTTCAGGTTGCTAATTCAATTATGATATGATGGTATCATTATGTGTGAACTAAGAACAGAGGGAATATTCATTTTCTTAGTCACTATTGCGGCAATATATTGTGAACCCTTTCGTAAGGTTTGATTTGGTTAATGTTTGGTGGGAAGAAAGCGCGTAGTTCGTTAAGAGGTCGACTACTTTTCTCTTTCGTAACGGAAACCACCTCTAACCGGAGCCGGAGAGACCCAAACCTTGTTGGGTTGGCCCAGTCCGGCCCAAAATTGAGTCAACTGTTCACTCATACTGCCACTCGATGCATTTGCAAAGGCCGCAAGTTGTGATATGGGGGTTTTTATTTTATTTTTGGGTTAGGACATGAAAACCAATTTGCCAAAAATTATGTACTAAGTCTTACTACTATCCATGTTCTCATCTTTAATTATATCTTCTTTTTTACAATCATCACAGGAAAGTTGATAATTTAGTTTCATGAATGTTGTCCATCCATACTTGTCAATTATAAATATGCATGTATGCCTTGGTAGATTTATTGAGTTGAATGACGGTTTAAAGTTTGCTTATCTGCTGGACCTGACTGAATCTTTTAAAGTGGGCTGCTATATATGTTGAACAACCAAATATAAACAAATTTATTCTGACAAAAAAGAAACAAATTTATATACATGAGTAATCTGACATCAAAATACTAGTTTGCACTTTGCAGACAGAGTTTCATAATGGATATAAAAAGATGTTTAGTACGAAAGATACTTCGTCAAAACAGTATGAATATGCTTTACATTGTGTTTCACCTTTGGAAATTTCACTATCCTCTGTTTTCTTCTCATGACGATTTTTTTCACTAACAATGATATTAATTCGATCACATGTACTGCTTCATCAAAAAAACATTTGCGCTGTTTACAGCGTTCTTTCATAATTAGATTTTTGAAATTTGGGTACACCCGCGAGTGCCTTTAAACTTTTGAGTAATATTATGGAAATAATAAAATTACATAATTAATACACATCATACACTTTATTATCATTGGATGTAATTGTAGAAAAAGTGGCGGTGGCTGTGCATTTTGCAGCCACCATTGAAAAAATCAAAAAGAAATTCACATGCGCGTACGATGTGTAAAATCTGATTGTATCAAAACATACCTGATAATTTTCAAAATCATCTATAAATAGAGCCTTGAAGGCGATTTTGAAATCTGACTGAAAGCATTTCCTCGATTGTAAAGAAAAGAAGCGATGTAGAACTGCTTGTAGTGAAGAAAAATAGAGAGTGTGTGTAAGAAAATTCCAAGAGTGTAGTGTGAGTATACCTTTGGGGGGTTTGGATATATTCTCTAGATCACTGTAATACTACTAATTGTAGTAGAAGAGAGTCTCATTGGGGATACACTATATTGTAATTACTCTTTAAATATAGTGGGTATTTTCGGAGTTTGGCGTGGTTTCCCTCAAAATTACAGGAGGGTTTTCCGCGTTAAAAATATTGGTGTGCGATTATCTTGATACATTTTGTTGGTGTGAATAATGTAGTACTATTCATAAATAGTGGCGGGTCCCACTACATAGTACTATTCACGTGAATAGTGGCGTGGGCCCACTTGCGAATTACTATTCACCGTGCTCCATTTTTCCGCCTCTTCAATTTGGCGCGCTTAGCTCATATCAGTAAAGTGTTTATTACACTTGGGGTGTGCAGGCTTTACGATGATACCATAACAAGTGGTATCGGAGCTTTTTGGATCGGTGGGATTTATTCTTAGTATGCTCTGTGGTTGCGACAGTCGATCTTCCACATCGGAAAGAGTTTCTCCCTAATACTTGAGGATCACCTTTTGGTTCTTTGTTGTTGGAAAGAGGCGATTGTGATCTGTGAGTGCAGTTTGAAGAGGTTACGGCTAAGGAAAGAGACTTGGTATTTAGCGTGTCCATTGTGACCCACCTCTCTTTCACAGGAACCCTCTTGGTGCAGTTTCTGATTGAGTTGCACTATTCCGTATCTGATTAACAGTGTATAAGGTTGACTAAGATCCAAGATGTCGGTGCCAAAATTTGAAGTGGAGAAATTTGGCCGGGTCCAATGACTTGAGGCTATAGGCGAAAGTGCCAGCGCATTGCTAGGTCGGCAAGGTCTTGCGAGCGTTGGAAGGACCCAGGTCATTAACGATGACAAGAAGAAGGAGATGATGGTCAAAGCAGGTACAATACAATTGAGTCTTGCGGACAATGTTCTGAGAAGTCATGGATGAAAAAAACGATTCACTATGGAAGGCTTTGGAAGAAAAATATTACGTAAAGACCTTGTCCAACAAGCTTTATCGGAGAAAGCGTGTACACATTCAAATATTCGGGGAGGAAAATCAATGCAAGAACATATAGATGACTTCAATGGATGATCTCGATGTTGGGCGGTTTGGAATTAAAGTTGAAGATGTTGATCAAGCTATGATCTTGTTGACTTCACTACCTCCAGTCTTATGATAATTTACGTGATACCATACTTTATGGTAGATCGATATCTCGTGAAAAATGTCAAAGAATCAGCGATGATAAAGGAACATCGAAGTTAGTAGCGGATCAATGTCAAAGGTCCTGCGGATGGATTGTTAAATGACGGGGCGTAGTCAAGAAAAGAGGATCGGGAAGCAAAAGCAAGAGAAGATCAAAAGTCGAGAAAGCATAAATGCATTAAGTGCTTTCATTGTCACCCAGCAGGACATATCGGAAGAAATTGCCCGAGAGAAAGGAGAAATTAGGAGATGCATGGCGTAACAATTGAAAGTTACGAAGATAGTGATGCGATCTTGGTTCGGCTTGGCAACGGTATTCACAGGTGACACCGAAAATGAGTTGATCCTGGATTCCGATGCATTTTTTCACATGACATCTAATCAAAGCTTTTTCTCCTCTTATAAAAAGCGAGAGGGAAAAGTTAGATTGGGAGATAATAGAATTATTCCTATTCTTTGGTGAAGGAGATGTGCAAGTGAATTTGGACGATGGTACTAAAAGGACGTTTCATGCATGGCATGTACCAGAATTGGGTAGAAATCTGATCTCATTGAGTGCCCTTGACAATCGAGGGTACAAGTTCACTGGAGAGGGTGGCTTCTTGAAGGTATTCAAAGGCTCAATGGTGGTATTGAAAGGAAAGCTGCGAGCGGGATCTATCTATTGCTAGGAAGCCTGATCGATGGAGCTAGCTGTTTGTTCTATCCTACGAAAGAAAGGATGATGCTACGATTGTGGCACATGCGGCTTGGTCATATGGCGAAAAAGGAATGACCATACTTCTAGCGGCAAAGGCTTGTTGAAAGGCCTGAAGAATTGTAAACTTAGTTTACGTGGCTGTGTTGGAAAGCAAAAGCGGGTGAAGTTCAATTACGGCAAACACAATAGCAAGGGGATATTGGGTATGTCCACTCAGGCGTTTGGGGTCCAGCCACAGTAACTCTTTAGGTGGAGCTCGCTATTTTCTTTCTCACGATAGATGATTATTCCGAGAGAAAAGTGCTGGATTTATTTCTGAAGAAAAAGAAGAAGTGTTAGACAAATTCAAACAATGGAAGGCCATGGTCGAGAAGCAAGCCGGGCGGTCAGTCAAGAGACTAGAGCGACAATGGCGGAGAATTTTGCAGCAAAGAATTTGAGGAGTTACTGCGAGAAATCTTTGGTATAGTGAGGCACCATCTTTGTACCGGGAACACCACACGGCAAAATGGAGTTGCGAGCGGATGAGCAGAACACTTCTAGGCGTGCAAGATGCATGCGAATCAGCAACACTTCCCAAATCATTTTGAAATTTGAGGCGATCAATACATGGTGTATGTCAGTAAGCAGATCTCCATCAAGCTTGCTATTAATCGAAGATTCCACAAGAGGTATGGTCAGTCGACCCGTAAACTATTACGATTTAAAGATATTTGGTTGTCTGCATATGCCCATGTGAATGATGGTAAACTTGAGGCAAGGAGCAAGAAGGTGTATATTTCTAGGATATGCCACGAGGGGTGAAAGGCTACAAGCGTGGTGTATAGAAGGCAAGTTCACCCAAAATCATTGTCGGCCAGAGATGTCACTTTTAGCCAGTTTGCAATGCTAAATCCGAAGAAGGAGTCTAACTTAGATGATGCGAGAGGCAGGATCATGGTGCTAAGAAGCGAGGTGGAGCTAGAGATTGGAGTGGGAAGGTGAAGCAAGAAAATGATGTAATGAATCGACCAAATACTTGAGGATTGCTCAACTTTGAAATAGAACAACAAGATGAACGACTATGAGAAAAGCGGTGAACCAACCAGAGAAGCGAGCCATACCGGATGTTACTCTTGGCGAGAGAAAGGCGAGAAATCCGAGGAAACCAAAAGATATTTGGATTACTGCTGTATGCACTTGACTCATTAGATCTGCGGATCCTATAGCCTTTGCTTTGGCTATGGCGAATAATGGTGCATTGGAGATGAACCATGTACATATCGTGATGCAATAGAAAGTAAAGTCGAAGGAGTGGCTGATAGCAATGAATGAGAGATTGAGTTTCTTGAGAAAAAATCGGGGCGTAAGGAGCTTGTACAACTTCCAAAGGGGAAAAGAGTAGTTGGCTGTAAAATGGGTTTACAAAAGGAAAGAAGGAATCCGGCATTGAGCCTCCAAGGTTCAAGCGAGGCCCAGTAACAAAGGGTTATACTCGGAAGGAGGTGTTGACTTCCATGAAGTATTCTCTCCTGGTGAAGCATAGCTCTATTCGGATCCTATTAGCTATTGTAAGTCGTTTGACTTGGAGCTAAACGGACTTTATGTGAAGGCAGCATTCTTACATGGTGAGCTAGAGGAAGCGGATCTACATGAGTCAACTTGAGAGGGGTTTGTAATTTCGATAAGAGAGAACCATGCACTTTGTTGAAAAAGTCGTTATATGGCTTGAAAGCAGATCCCAGAAGCGATGGTACAAAGGTTTGATGCATTTATGATTGATCTTGGATATAGTAGAAACCAATATGATAAGCGCATCTACTCTAAAGGAGCTTCGGATGGTTCAAAGATTTATTTGTTGTTGTATGTAGATGATATGCTAATTACGGCTCGCAATAAGGTGAGAAATTAGTATGTTGAAAAGCTTCGATTGGGAAAAGAGTTTGAGATGAAGGACTTAGATGCGGCAAGGAAGATTCTTGGAATGGAAATTCATAGGGGCGACATAGTGGCGAGGTTGTGTTTAACACAACAAAATTATATTATAAAAGTGCTACAACGCTTCAATATGGATCAATCCAAACCCGGATTGGCACTCAGATTGGCACATTTTAAGTTATCTTTGAAAGAATGTCCAGAAGGCGAGGAAAGGTGGAGCACATGTCTCGCAAACCTCTGTAGTGCGGGTTGGCGGTCTCATGTATGCCATGGTGTGCCTTTAGACCCGGACATTTCACATGCGGTGAGTGTGATAAGCGGTTATGAGCAACACCTGGAAGACACACCGGGAAGGCGTGAAATGGATCATCTGATCTAAAAGGTTCCATTTGATGTGCATTTGGTATTTGAAGGTCGGAAGAACCGTGGAGTTGTGGGTTATGTAGATTACGATTATGCGGGTGACTTGGATAAAAGAAGGTCATTGACCGAGCTATATCTTCTGAGTCTTTGGATGTACTATTAGGTGGAAGGCGACATTGCAATCAACGATGGCATTATCAACTCTGGTGAGTATATGGCATTATTTGAGGTACATTTGTTAAAGAGAGTATTTGGGTGCCGCGTCTTTTGGATAGTTTTGGATTGAATCAACATGTACCAATTGTACATTGTGATAGTCAAAGCGCCATTCATCTGGCTAAAAATCCAGTCTATCATGAAAGGACAAAGCACATTGACGTCAGACTTCATTTTGTCAGAGAATGTATCAATAATGAATGTGTTGCAATTGAGGAAGATAGCCACGGTGAGAACCAGCCGATATGATGACAAAACCATTGCCAATTGACAAGTTTAAGCATTGCTTGGACTTAGTTAATATTTGCTGAGGTTGAAGGCTGTTGCAAAATGCAGCCAAGGTGGAGAATTGTAGAAAAAGTGGCGGTGGCTGTGCATTTTGCAGCCACCGACCGTTGAAAAATCAAAAAGAGATTACATGCACATACGGTAATGTAATCTGATTGTATCACCGAAACATGCAGTAATTTTCAAAAATCATCTATAAATAGAGCCTTGAAAGGCGAGGCGATTTTTGAAATCCTGAGCTTGAAGCATTTCCTCAGTTGTAAAGAAAGAAGCAGTGTAGGCTTCTTGTAGTGAGAGAAAAATAGAGAGTGTGTGTAAGAAAATTCCAAGAGTGTAGTGTGAGTATACACTTGGGGGTTTTGGATATATTCTCTAGATCTCTGTAATACTACTAATTGTAGTAGAAGAGAGTCTCATTGGGGATACACTATATTGTAATTACTCTTTAAATATAGTGAATTATTTTCGGAGTTTGGCCCGTGGTTTTTCCCTCAAAATTACAGGAGGGTTTTCCACGTTAAAAATATTGGTGTGCAGTTATCTTGATCTATTTTGTTGGTGTGAATAGTAACGAGTACTATTCATAAATAGTGAAGCGGGTCCCACTACATAGTACTATTCACGTGAATAGTGACGTGGGCCCCTGCAATTACTATTCACCGTGCTCCATTTTTCGCCTCTTCAATTTGAAGCGCTTAGCTCACATCCGTAAAGTGTTTATTACACTTGGGGTGTACCCGACTCTGATGATACCATAACAGTAATGAGAGAGTAGATGAGTGGAGACCACTCATCACATCCAATGATAATAATGTATGTAATGTGTATTTATTGTGTAATTTTATTTTCCTCTAATATTTTTCTTAAGGATGAGATCAAATTTTAGTTCTTGAATATGTTCTAAATTCACATTCATCCATTTTCTGTTCAATATATCATTTTGAAGATTAGAATTCTACTTCTTCTTTTTTTGATTGACCCCTAATTAAGGTCTTGTTTGAATAAATAACTTACTTAAGTTTTTATATAAAAATAATTTTTGAACAGTAATTTGTGACTAGGTTATTTTATATTTAAGTATAAAATAATAAAAGTGTTTATTTTTAGTGTTTTAGAAAGTGCTTCTTAAGAAACTAGATATTTTAATTTCTCAAAAAATATTAAAAATAATTTTTAGAGAAATAATAAGTTATTTAACTAAATAAAATAAAAAGTAAAAATATGACTTTTGACTTTTAAAAATTAGAAAAAGGTCAAAAATTATAATATCCTAACGAATCCCGAATACACTACCTGCAAACTTGTATCCGTGCAATTATTATTTGTGAGTTGGTTGCAAGCAAGGGTTATCTTATTTTCACATAAATATTTTCTACTCACTTCGTGGCTAGCCTAACAAGTCCATTAGAGAAGGAGACAATCTTGTTGATTTGGGAAAAGGAAAAAAATTGAATAAAGAAAAAAAAGCAGCCACGGCCGTTAAAATGTTAAATCTTAATTTGTCATAGTAATAAGATATTAAAAATGTTATTCCAATACCTAGGAGTCTAATTAGAATACACATTCTATCACTATTAGATGTGATGATGATCTCAATTTTTTCTACTTATCTATCACATCCAATAATAATGAAGTGAGTATCTTAATTAGATACTCACTTTTAAGTGTTAAAATAACAATTCTCATGATAAGTATGATAAGGTCAGGGTCAATGTTTGCTTTGATAGACATATCAATGCTTGCATCATATCATACTTACGTAATAACTACATCCTGTCCAAAAAAGAATGAAATATCTATATAACTATGCAGATTGAATAATAAATCTTGAAATGGCCAAAAATCAAATAATAATAATAAGAGTAAACCTCTCAAAATAGCCCCTAAGAATTTTTTAATCGAACAAAATGATCCATAAAGAGTAAAAACAGACAAATTAATCCCCAAATTTTTTAAAATGGACAAAATAGTCCTTTCATCAAAGTACTCTGTTAATGATCCTTTAATTACTCCTATATATTAAGCCAAACTGCATGTCGTTTACTCCCTTATGAATCATCATCTCCATCTTCATACTCCTTCTCTTCTTCCTTCTTCCCTCTACTAAACCACCTCGAAAACCACCCTTCGCTCCTCGCACAAGATCCTCTGCCACCGGGGCTTCGACACCATCGTTCAACCCAACGGGCAGCCACTCCTCTTTCGCAATCCCTAGTTGTGCTTGCTAGTAGCCTATATTGTCGAGGATGCAAAAGGGGCAAGTGTCCTTTTCATGAGTTGCCATTGGAATGAAGTGTTTCAAAAGTTCTGGAAAGGTTTCGGGGGAAAAGGGATTGAAGAGACCCTATGTATGTGACTTTGTTGTGTTGTGTTGTTTGTGCCATGTAAACCATGAAAGCTATATTAAAGCTACTACCGTTATACTATATGATTTTAGCCATGCTTGTTAGCAAAGGATGAGAAACCAAATAAGAAGTGGGCTAGTTTCATAATATGCTAATTTAGTCGTGGTTATCCATAAAAAGCTGATTTCATCATACTAAATACATCAGAAACTAAACAAGCACTAGGAAACACTCCACCTATGACTTATTAACAGTGCAACAGATACATCAGAAAAACCAAATTGCAGAAATTGATGATATAAATTTTGTAATAGTGATGGTCATGATCTTCAAAGTATATAGAAATTGATGGCATAAATTTTACATTGCTCTAGACACATTCTGCTATGTCTGCATAAAGTTTGAACTAGAAATAATTCATTCACTAAAGTGGAAAATAATTCTTCCTCCCCTTATTAAGAGAATGAATTTGAGAATATTAACATCCCATGTTCTTCAAAAGGAAAGCACAATTCTAAATGGTCTTCAATGAGAAAGCATAATGCATAATATGTCCTTGTCATCTCATTAAATATAGAACAAGTGGAACTACAAAATTACTGACCAAATTAAAAATACTTGTGGATGGCTCCATGCCAACTTCCATTGATAGTCTAAAGTGACATTACATATTCACTATTCAAAACACAAGTACACTAAGTTAAACTAAATGTAAACCTTGCTTTACAAAATGTACCCAGCCAACACATGAAAATCATGGTCGAAGCCAGTAAACACAAAAATCACACTGCAATTACACAAAAAAAAAAAAACTAATTTGCCATAACAAATATCATTTGCTCTTCCGAAGGTTCAAGCCTAGAATGGGAATAAACTTGAACAATCTTGAAGTTGTGGTACTACTTGTTGCTACCATTGTCTCAGCAGAGATATCTTCAAAATGAACATATGGTGCGACTGGTCCAAGGGATGAATTTGTTGTAGGAGCTTCAATTGTTGCAGTGACAAGAGTTGTTGCAAGGGTAGGATTTGTTAGCATCCATCTAACTTGTCCTATGCCTAATAATGGTGGCATGAGAGGAGTTCTTTGCATTCTTTCAAGTGGAGCCCTTGGAATAGGTGCCCTTGCAAGAGACAATGGGAACACAGTTTTATTTGGTGGCCTAATTGGTGGTAGTCTATATGCAAAGTGGCCACATGGAATTTCTTCATATGTTGACTGAAAAAGAATGCCTAATAGTGAGAACAAACTTATAACAATTAGAGAAATTGGTCCATAAGATTTTATAAGTAGGTTAATATGTCCCTAATGAAATATAACATAAGAAAAATTTACCTGAGAAGGGTTAAAAACCACTTTCAATTATCCTTGGTCTTGCTATCGACCACAACATAAGTAACCACATAAAAGTAGTTGTTTGCATCCTGACTTACAGTAGATAAGAGCTGGCCTCCATAATAACCCTTTTAAAAAACACCCATCTAAGCCAATTAATGGCCTGCAACCAGCCTTAAAACCCTTTTTGCATGCATCCAAGCAAATGTACAATCTCTAAAAAATAGGTGGAGAATCAGGATGTGGAATTACATCCATCGAAGCAGTGCTACCAGTGTTATTTCTTAAAATCTCAGTGAGGTAGTTTCTTACTTTCCCATATTGTTATTTCTCATTGCCTTCAACTAACTTTTTTGCTCTTTTCATAGCTGTATAAAACTATTTTATCACCCAAGTGCATATTATAGTCTTCTTTCACGTGATCAATTGCTTCTCCATGCTTCAACAATAGTTAAGTCCTTAGCCTTTTTTCTAGTTTTTTGCTAACCCAATACCTATTAGCTTGCTTATTCCTAAATGCCATACAACATGTGTGCTTGTATTCATGTCCCTTGACTTGGAAACTTTTGACGAGGCTATTCCAAGAGCAAAAAATCTCCCACTTAAACCTTTTACTTATGCACTTGGCCCTAGCCTTCACCTTGTCATTTTTTACCCAAGTAAATTGTCTCCCTTCAAAAATACTATATTCGCTCACAACTTTCTTGAATTGATCCAAACTATCAAACTCCATATCAATTTCCAAGTGAACATGCCCAAATTTAGCATGCTCTTGAAATTGTGGGTGAGCAGCCTTTGCATTTCCTTCATCCTTAGATGAGACAGGGGTGTGCAAGTCCTCAAACTCATATGTATACCCCTCTTCTACATCCAACTCATTAATTGCACCTAAATCTGCCCCCGTTGTCTCCATTAGCTAGTTCCTCACCACTTGCCCTTCCAATTTCCTTTCCTACTCTATCTTGTCTTTCCTTTCTTTTGGTAACCTTTCTTTTCTGCCCTCCATTTGTTTGTTTCCAATTGCATTTTTCTTTAGGCTTTCTTTCTTCTTAGAGTTGGTTTTTTTTCTTCTTTTGAGTAACCTCCTCTTCATCAAAGATATCTTCAACACTAAGGGGTTAAGGCTTATACACCGGATCCTCAATGCTCTCATAATCATCATGAGAGGAAGATCCATTAGAGAAATCATCAATTTGTATAGCCTTAGGTACTAATTCAAGTTCTGAAATAGGATACTCAAAGTAGATGCAGATTTCATTTGAATCCTTATTTTTAAGAGTAGCATCACACATAGCATTTATGTTGTTATCCCCAATTAAAGGTTGTAGTCCGATATCAAGATCAAGGCTACTAGGATCCAGCCAAAGCATTCTTTTGTAATCATGGTATACTAGACTCTTAAATAAGGTTACAAAATAAAAAAAAAGTTCACTAAATCCATGTCTATCCTAGGAAACTTTTCTACTTTTCCATGTATATACATTAGCACCCCATTTGAATTCGTTACAAATTGACCACCATGATGAAAGACAGGGACTATGTATTCAACCATATGAAATTAGCATAGATTTTTTGACAAAAAAACAAATAGTTTTATCAAATATCATATTCTATAATTTTTTTTCCAAATACATATTTTATTCATAGAAAAACAAATAACACAAGCATGAGATGAGAAGACAACATTTAACAAAACACACCCAAAAAAAGTAATATTTTAACAATGACCCACATGCATTTCATTGTCTTATGTCTTATATTAGACAATCTGACACATACATTTCAACGATGCCTTTTAGCATGGGGCTCGGAACTTTTGCTCCTCTGTGAACCCATCACTTTATCCAGGACATAGGCAGTTTTTTAAGTTTTTGTTTTTCTCCTATAAAACTGTAAAATTCCAACCGGTACCCCGCTTTATACCAATCATTTGCATTAGCTGTTGGGACTTGGATTTGTCCCTAACAGAAGACCCGAGACAGGCACAATAGTCAATAGTTGATAAGGTCATCTAACTTTATAATTTTTTTAAAATTATTTTTTGGTAAAATATAGCTCCATCCTTTAATATATTTCCATATATGTTTAAATCAATTTTATATTAATTTATTTTTATAGAATGTGTCACTCTCTCATGTATTTGGATTAGTTACTCTTTCATAATTTCAAATTAAATTTGTCCAAAAATAATTTCATTCAAAGTTTAGTATATACTCCAAAACATGGGTAGTGGTTACTTTACCTTATATACTACCCTGCCCAGCCTTTAGTAAGAGAACAAAAAAAATTATTACTACGTATATTATCTATAATATATAATATTCTTTATTCTATAATATATACAATTAAGGTCTAGATTAATCTATGTAACATATTATTTATACATTTGAATTACCCATTCTTTCATAATGTAAAATTATACTTGACCAAAATTTTGTCTTCGTAAGTATTACCACACACATTACTATATCACTTAGTTCAATTAATAGGATCAACACGAAAAATACCATTAATAAAACATTTAAAATAGCATAATAAATATAGTAGAGAATAAAAATCAAATGAATGCTAGCAAGAGAAACACACATGTAATCGTGCAATTGCATGATCAAGTCGAAAATGAAAAATAAAGAAGGAAATTAAAAAAAAAACTCACTAAAATAATATCTTAGCAATTAAGAATTCTAAAGAGTAAGCAAGGAAAAGACGTTAGTAAGGATGAAATATATAAAGTATAGAAATATATAAAAAATTTAGTGATAAAAGAGATAATTTATTTTATTGTTTAATTTAAAATTTTAGTTTTATTTATAAATGGAAAAAAGGAAGTAATTGACTCTAATAGAATAATTCTAATTTTAAGTATAGATAATACGGATTATATGTAATCATCATAAATATAAATAAAAAAATATTCTATTTAATAAATAAGTTTAATTTTTACAAATTGTCAGTCTAAAACTTTTTTACACTATCAACTAATTACATCATTCTATTTACATGACTTTTCAAATAGTGAGTGTGAGACTTAATCACTTTTATTGATGTGTTAATGCATAATTGGATGATAATGTAAAACTTTTCTATATAGACAATGTACAAAAATTAAACTCTTAATAAATAATATAGAAAATAATAAATAAAAAAATTGAAAGCTTGGCGTGTACTTAAAATATGTGACAAAGTATTTACGGTACACCAACTACTAATATACATAAAAAGTCTGGTCCAACAAGCATTAATATGACTTTTAAAGGTGGATTTAAAAATTCTCACTTTAATATTACATAGAAGACATGGGGTGGATTTAAAAAGAGTAAAATCTCAAGGTGGTCCTTGACAATTTCAGCGTTAGACAAGTTAGTTATTGACAACTGGAAAGTGTCAATTTAATCCCTAATAATGTTAAAAGGTGGACAGTCATTAGTCCCTGGACAGAAAATAGTAAGGTGTTAATAATGACAATTTTATTATTAGACAAATTAGTCCCTGACATCATTTATAAAAAAAAATCTCCATCCCCCATTTCTTTCCTTCCTTCATCTTCTCCATTACCACCACCACCACTCTCTTTCCCATAATCCTATAAACAAGTCGAAATATATGCAAAATCTAATCAAATATCAATATAAACAATATATATATATGTGTGTGTGTGTGTGTGTGTAATCTTCATTATAAAAAGCATTAATTGCAATAACATAACTAATTAAACACTACATGGTTAATAAGATTAACTAATAAAATATAAACTAAATCAGTAATCCTAATACTATATATGCAATCTAATCCTAACATTATATAAGCAATCAACGTCAGATACATAAAAAAATATATTTGTATTTATATAATCAAATTTATATATTATAATTTTAATCAATTAAATAATTTAAGAATAAGAATATTTTGTGTAATCTTAAAATAAATTTAGTTTTATTTTTTAAATAAAGTAAAACTAATAGTATCAACCCCTAACACTTTAGTTAAAGTATTATTTCAATTATTTTTAATACTTAAAATTTAACTTGATGAAATCAAAATTATTATGTTTTACCATATAAAGTGTCCTAAAAAATTAATTTTTTTGAGAATATTAGGACCATATTCCTTTAAACTTGGCTATTGAATAATTCAAAAGTCAAAATATTTTTATTCTACTTTAAAAATAAATTTTAAATGCTGTTCAAATTAATTTAAAAAGCAAAAAATAATAGGTTGAGCTAACACATTAGCATAATTATTTAAATTATTATGAAACTTAATTCAAAGATAAAAAATGGATATTATTTTGTAATCACTATTAAATAATATTGTTATGTAATTATAACAAATTAAATCAAATTTTAATTATAAAATTATAAATAAAATATATGTATTCTTCACTGTAGGGAGCATTTATTATATTAACCTTTAAATGATTAATATAATCAAATAATTAAATGCTTTATACAATTAAACACTACATAGTTAACAAAATTGGCTAATAAAATATAAACTAAATCACTAATTATGCCTATGCTCTATTATTTTCTAATATTATATATGTAATCAATGTGGGATGCATAAACAAATATTATTTATATTTATATAATAATATTACTTTGTACTTGATATGAATTATTTTCTAATAAAATTCAATTAAATGGTTTAAGAATAAAAATATTTTCTAATATTAAAATTAATGTAGTTTTATTTTTTTAATAAATTAAGATAATTAATTATAAACATTCAAATAATAAAAATAAAGTCATAATAATGATATTTTTTTGTGAGTCTAAAAAGTAAAAGACAAATTATACACTAAGAATATTGATCCCTAGCATCTCAAATAAAATATTATTTGAAATTCATAATAATATAAAATATTAATTTTATTATTTAAATATAACCTAATGAAATTGAAAAATATAAATTATAATTATAATTTTTTACTATATAAAGTGTCATAAATTTTTTTTTTAGAATGTTAGGATCATACTCCTTTAAACTTTGCTATTGAATAATTCAAAAGTCAAATATATTTTTATTCTACTTTAAAAATTAATTTTAAATGATGTGTAAATTAATTGTAAAAGAAAAAATAAATTGAGCTAACACATCGGCATAATTATTTAAATTATTATGAAATTTATAAATATATATACACTTCACTGTAAAAAACATGTATTGCATTAACATTTCATTCATTTAAAAAACAAATAAACTAAATACTATTCTAAAATATAAACTAAGTGCTACCACTACATCGTTAACAAAATTGGTTAATAAATTATAAACTATTCTTTGAAATGAATCGTAACTAATGATATATTTATTTTAATCTATTCTAAAATATAAACTAAACACTACATATCTAATAAAATATAAACTAAATCATATTCAAATTTTGGAATGAACACTACATGGTACTAATTCAATGTGTAATCAAAGTAAAAGACTTAAAAATGTATTCATATTTATATTGCATAATTTTAAATAATATATATTATACATGGAAAATTCAATGATGAATCAACTTTACATTTAGTTCTATTTTTCTAACAATTAACATTAAACACAAACTGTGACAGAAAAAAAAGGAAGCGACACAAACTTAATATTTAATTCTATTTCACTAATATATAAATTAAATTTTATATACTATGTTAAGCTATACTTTAAATTAAATTAAATTTCATAATATTATGTATTATATATATAAAAAAAACTGAATAGTCAATCATTTAGTATTGGCTAAACGTTTCGAAAAATAGGAAACATTGAGCTAACCTTTCATGATGATTGGAATGCACAAATTTGATATTCATTACATTAATATTTAAATGACATAATGTGAATATCATATATCCTACATAAAAAAAGTAGATGGTTAGTAAAATAAAAACTAAATGGTATCCAGATCAAAACCGTAACTTAAAATGCTACTATCAATTCTAAATATAAAAACTAAATGGTCTGAATGGTGTCAGGATAAAAAGCGTAACTCAAAGGCCACCACCATGTACTCTAAAAATATATATATATAAACCACATAGGTAATACAATTAAAATTAAATGGTATCCGGAAGGATTAGGTACACTACAACTCAATGGTCACTAATGGCATAATGCCACGATGTTGATAACCTATTAAAATTTTAACTTAATTGTGTTAAATTCTACTAAACTGTCTTCTAAAATTTTGTAACTCCCCTTTCTATTCTTCTTATATATTGAGTCTCAAGGATTCAATTGAAACCTCTCTGAAAGCCATTGAAAAAGAAAAAGAGTGTAAACATAAGGTAAATAGTTGTTCTATCTTTTTTGCTTTGACATTTTTTACGTGCTTACAAAATTTCACCTTTATGTGTTTGTGAACAGATTCTGCATGCGATGATTAATTCAATAAGGAAGTGAACATAAGCCAGCTTTTGTAGTGCAACAAATACTTGGAAAGCTTTGAGAAAGGTACTTAATATTTGGTTGCTCATATTTTATCAAACTTGACTTGGTGTTCAATCTGATTATGTAATTCACTTTATATAAATTGCTTTCTAGTGCAATATGAAAGATAATTTATAATTTACTTTGATCATACGCTTAACAGATGTTGTTTGAAAGGAGGCTTTGCTCTAATTTTAATTACATATTTATGCTTTAATTTTAGTTGCACTGATGGTTTATAATAGATCCAATCAAGTTTCTCAGTTTGCAGACCAACTCAAACAAGTATGTATAAATTTTCTTTTTAGTCAACAATCATATTATTTTAATTATATAATTGATCGACTACTTTGAAGATATAAAATGATAAAATTTTAATTAATCTCAACATTCGAATGACAAAAAAGTCATAATGATAAAAAAAAATATTAATTTTGTTATTTGAATCCAACCTAATAAAATTCAAAGATATAAATTAATATTATTATGTTTTACTGTATAAAGTGTTACATAAAATTAATTTTTCTTGAGAATGTTAGAATCTTTTGTTCCTTTAAATTTGGCTATTGAATACAAATGTAAAAAAAATTTATTAAAAAAATTAAGCATATTAATCCTTGAAATTCAAATCACCAAATGATGTCATTCAAAGATAAAAGATTAATATTATTAGAAATTCTTCCCCTTACAAAAAAAAAAAAGATTTTGGCCAACAAAATTAAATCTTTTGTATACGCCTTCATCTTTTTTAATGTCAAACATATATGTGAAATGAAAACTAAATAAAAGTATGGTTTTAAACACTTATACTAATATTCTAAATTAGCAAAAAATAAAATTTATTTTATATTGATGAAATTATGAATTTTGTAATGCATTTTCACTAGTACAGTGTTTTAAATTTATTAATGTCCTATTTTGATATAATGTTAAGATGTTTTAATTTAAATTCTGTTTTCACAAATATTATTTTATGTTTTAAAGCTTTTAATGTTATACATATGTTGAATATAATCTATTATGTACATAGAAAACTCATTGCTCAATAGAATTTTTTGAACTATTAGTACAAAATTATTGACATCCATTGTAACCGAAGAGATTAAGAGAGATTAGTAGTCATTAAGTTAGAATTAATCTGTTTTGTTCCAGTTAGATAATTTAGTTGTTAATCTTTTTCAACCATTGTAAATGAAGAAATTCATCTGTCAAATATGCAATATGCAATTTTCACCATTAATTTGCATTAATGGATCAATATTTATGAAATATACCACCCTATTTCTTTATCTATGTAATTGTCATAGATTCTAAATTGTCTACAATTTCGTAATCGAAACTGCCTACAATTTGTGTAATCGAATAATAACGTAATTTATTATTCAACAATCACCAATTTGAGGCCTAATAAATGAGAATTTTTATTGTTATATATATATATATATATTGAGGATCAATTATTCAACTAAATCATTTTCTAGATATCATCGAAGAAAACAACCAAAGTGTAAATAATTGTTCTCTTTTTTCTTACTTGCTTCTGTACTTTTAGTTCTTACTTCTTTTGCTTTTGTTCTTTTCTTTGTTTCTTATTCTAACATAAATTTGATGGAATCAAAATTGAGTTCATTGAATCATAGTCCAAACACATATGGTTTCAAGGTCCATGTTAATCAACTATGAGTGACTAGCCACATTTTTACAATTAACAAATTTTGAATAACCTTATTACATTTAGAAAATTAAAATATATAAAAATGTTATATAGTTCTTATTCAATAATGAAGTAGCTCTTGATGATGAGGGGACTGGGAAGGGGATTTTGTCCCTATTTTATGCCATAATAGGGGCAGAACATGTATATGTAGCAAGTGTCTGTCTTCATTGATATTCTTTTATTGCATTTTAATCGAAAATATATGTGATTTTTTTTTGTGTACTATATGTGATTTATGAATGTATTATACATTCCAATAATTTTAATTGAATTATTTTGTATTTTTGAATTCAGGTTGGTTGACATGACAAAGTAGATAGTTGAAGCTAATAGTAATATCATTTGTGTATTGCATCTAACTTATCTTAAGTGTACTATTTCCTTTTGATGGGTTATTAATTGCAAAAAGTCACTCACGATGATTATGATATTGTCGAGTTAGATTGAAGAAATTGAACTTCCAATTGCGACAGTGGATATAACAATAATAAAGATAAATTGTTTTTTAAATAAAAAATTAGTTTTAAATTATTTTACGATCAAGTTCAAAGGATAAAATGACCTCAACTTCTAAAAGAAATTTAATAAACCATTTTATTTGATTGTATATAACAATATTATTCTTATCAATGAATCTTATAATAAAGTTAAAATCTAAATCTTTACACTATTATAAATAGCTCATAGTAATATAAATTTTGTGCTTTTAATTTTGGGAACATAGACATTGTTCAAATTGTTTTTGGTAGAGTGACATCCTTCAAATTTAGCAAACAATATGTAAAATTATATATTTTTTGAATAAAAAAATTAAATATATTTTAAGTTATTTAATAAGTCAAGGTTATGATGCATTTTATTAATGAATAATATGTAACATTAAAGTGAATATAAGTAATACCAAGTAGCTTTATTTGAACTCAATAAGTATGAACTTTGGTTTTTGACTTAAATATGTTTTTAGTCCTTAGCTTATAAATACAAGCCATTTTGGTGTTAACCCCTATAAAATTTTTACCTTCATTTTAGTTCATCTTTTTTCTTTTTCTTTGACTTTGGTCCCTATTATTCTAAATTTTGGTCACAATAAATATTTTTAAATATGCACTTAATTTTTATAAATATTAAAAATTTTTATCTTTGCCCTTTAAATATTTCAAAAATATCCTTCCTTCTTTTGATCCTAATTAATATCATCGTTTAACATCAAATTTACATGAAAGGGACAAAAAATATTACAATAAAAAAAGAGGGACTAAAACTAAAAAAAAATTTAATGAGATCAAAATTAAAATGACTTATATTTATAAGAACTAAAAATATATTTAAACATTTATTTTTTGTTTCAGATCCTTGGACACAGTTAGAATTATCATTTGGAGTAAGTTTAATAGAAGAGAGAAAACAACAAATAAAGTATGTAAATATAAATATATTGTGTAAATGAAAATATCCAAAGTACAAATCAACTTCTTATTACAATGCAAATTTCTTTTAAAAAAGCATTAACTATAACAATTGAGTACGTAGAAATATACTCTTTGTTTTTAAATATTTAAGTTTGTTATGGGAATGAAAGTGAAATTTAAGGTGACAATATGAGATGAATATTTGTTCTCTTTAAAGAGAAAATAAAGGGAATTTCTCTAAAGTTTATGAAGTCAATATTGTAATTTGATACGTTACGACAAACTTTTTATATATTTGATTTAAAATAGAATATTTAAATATAATTATAAATGTTTTCTTAATCATGTCTAACATATAGAGAAGTATTGTTTTTAATAAAATTACAATTGAGATATAAAAAATAACTTCTCATAAACAATAACATTTAAAAGTGCTTAATTATTAAAATGAATATTTTTTCTCACGATAAGCATATTCAAGTGGGTTCATGTCGTAATATAATTAAATAAAAAATTCAATAAATTCTTAATATATTTAATTTTTTAATTATTATCATAGTTTTTAATTTTTTTTATTAAAAACAACAATTATAACAAAATAACTAAAACCCTGTGCAACGCACGGGTGTTATCTCTAGTTAATTAAGTAAAAGTTGTATTATCATTCTTCATTATCACCACTATTACCACTTTAGATGATGGCAATAGTGGCGGCGATTGAACAGCAGAGCCCGCGCGATGGTGGTCATGAATGGCGGTAGTCACAGTGCTTGAGCTCCTTTTTCCCTTTTTTGTTTTTTTTTTTTCAGATTTGTAGTTTGGAATTGGTTATGAGATTTGGTTTTTTCTTTTTATTTGGGTAAAAGTCAGTGTGTTTATGATAGTGTTGGATAATTTTTGTTGATTGATGATGATGATGGGTGTTTATGATAGTGTTGGATAATTTTTGTTGATGGATGATGATGATGGGGTTATGGATGACGATGAATGGGTTATGGTTGTGTTTGTTATGGGTTGAAATGGGTTACTAATGATAAAAAAAGTATAGGTTGTAATTGGTGGTGGTGGTGGTGATGATGGTGAAGAGAATGGAAGGAAAGAGATAGAGAGTGATATGAGATTGTGTAAGGGGTGATGGGGGCTGTAGTCATTTAGATTTGATAGTGACAGTGGTGGTGGTGGTGGTGGTGAAGAGGATAAAGGAGGGAAAGGGATAGGGGATGAAAGACGTCAGGGACTAATTTGTCTGATAATGAAATTGTTATTAACACTATTACTGTTTTCAATCTATGGACTAACAAGTGTCTGACTTTTGATATTATTAAAGACCAAGTTGATACTTTCTAGTTGTTAAGGACTAATTTATTCGGCGCTGAAATTATCAGGGACCATTTTGGGGATTTACTCACTTAAAAATTGTCAAGTATCTCAACATTACTACTTTAGCCGGTATCCTATTTTCTTTCCTCACACGTCCTCAAAATGCACGCCAATCCAATGGTTGTGTACACTTGCTTCGTCCTGGTCTTGTG
Source organism: Dalbergia cultrata (assembly GCA_031216105.1). Lineage (NCBI taxonomy): Eukaryota > Viridiplantae > Streptophyta > Magnoliopsida > Fabales > Fabaceae > Dalbergia > Dalbergia cultrata. The sequence continues at coordinate 6,303,901 of CM062345.1, forward strand.
CAAAGGAGGCCCTAGATTAAATGCCGTTCATTTCAACATTTAACAAAGGGCACAACTAGGGACCACCATACTCAACGATACAAGCAAAGGGCACACCTGAGGACCACCATACCCCCACAATACTCAAACCCCAACACATACAATTTTTTGGCGACATTCAACCTAGGCCTCTTTCGCATAGGACCAGGACGAAGCAAGTGAATACAACCATTGGATTGGCATGCATTTTGAGGACGTGTCAGGAAAGGAGACGTGATACTTGCTAAAGTAGCAATATTGAGATACTTGATAATTTTTAAATCCACCCCATGTCCTTTATGTAATATTAAAGTGAGAAATTTCAAATCCACCCTCAAAAGTCACGTTAATACTTGTTGGACCAGACTTCTCATGAATATTTATAGTTGGTGGAAGTAAAATACTTTGTTACGTATTTTAAATACTTGCTGAGCTTTTACCCTTTTTTGTTTTTATTTATTATTTCTTATATTATTTATTAAGAGTTTAATTTTTATACATTATCAGTATAATTTTTTTTTATATTATCATTCAATTATGTATTAAAACATCAGTAAAAGTGGTTAAGCCTCACATTTACTATTTAAAAAGTCAAATAAATAGAATGATTTAATTAGATGATAGTGTAAAAAAAGTTTTGCATGTTAATTTATAGAAATTAAACTTATTTATCAAATAGAATATTTATTTATTTATATCTATGATGATTACATATAATCTGTATTATCTATACTTAAGATTAGAATAATTCTATTAGAGCCAATTACTTCCTTTTTTCCATTTATAAATAAGACTAAAATTTTAAGTTAAACAATAAAATAAATTATCTCTTTTATTGCTAAATTTTTTTATATATTTCTATGCTTTATATATTTCATCCTTTTTAATGCCTTTTCCCTTCTTTCTCTTTAAAATTCTTGATTGTTAAGATATTATTTTAGTGAGCTTTTATTTTTTCTTTTTATTTTCTTCTTTTATTTTTCATTTTCTACTTGATACTGCAATTGTACAATTACATATATGTTTCTCTCGCTAGAATTCATTTGATTTTTATTCCCTACTATACTCATTATGCTATAGTAGGTGCTTTATTAATGGTATTTTCCATGTTGATCCTATTAAACTAAGCGATACAGTAATGTGTGAGGTAATACCTTTAAAGACAAAATTATGAATAATTCTTTTTTTGTTAGATAAAATTTTATATTATGAAAGAATGAGTAATTCAAATGTATAAGAACATGTTACATAGATTAATCAAGACCTTAATTGTATATATCATAGGATATAGAATATTGTAGATTATAGATAATATGTGTAGTAATAAGTACTTTTGTTCTCTTACTAGAGGTTGGGTAGGGTAGTATATGGGATAGAGATAAAGTAACCACTACTCCCTTGGGAGTATAGACTAAATTTTGAATGAAATTATTTTTGGACAAATTTAATTTGAAATTATGAAAGAGTAAGTTATCCAAATGCATGAGAGAGTGACACATGATATAAAAATAAATTACTATAAAATTGATTTAAACATATTAAACGATGGAGCCATAGTTTACTAAAAAATAATAAAAAAATTCTAAGGTTAGATGAGCCTATCAACTATTGACTATTGTACCTATCACGGGTTGTTTGTTAGGTACAAATCGTAGTCCTAATAGCTAATGCAAATGACCGACTTAGAGCAGGGTAACGATTGAAATTTTAAGAGTTTTATGGGAGAAAAACAAAAACTTAAAAAACTGCCTATACCCTGGACAAAGTGAGGGGTTCATAGAGGAGCAAAATATGAGCCTGATGCTAGAAGGCACCCAATTTTTCAACCTGATCGTGAGAGCAACTCTCCACACACGAATATATATATACATATATATATATATATATATATATATATATATATATATATATATATATACATATATTCAGGACCACACATTCATAACAAATTGCAGAAAGGAAAAAGCTTTTGTCCAAACCATGACCCTTTGTTCAAGTCTTCGTTGACTTGCTCACTCAAACTTCGTTTACGTGCTCATTCAAGGTCGTTGACGTTTTCTAAGTCTTCAATTCGTGAACATGCTTTGTTGAAGTGCTCATTTGGGGTTTAGGAATGAACGACGTGTAGTTTGGTTTAATAGGGATAATTAAGGGTGTCATGTTATCCACTTAATAGATCATTAAGAGAGCAATTTGATGGAAGAATCATTTTGTCCAGTTTTTAAGAGATAGGAGACTAATTTGTCTATTTTTATTTGGGACTATTTTGTCTGATTTAAAAATTCTTAGGGACTATTTTGGTACTTTACTCTAATAATAATAATAATAATAATAAGATGAAGAAGAAAAGGCGATGCATATCAATGCCATGCATCATGGCTTAATATTGGTTCTTTTTTAATACAGATTTAGGTTAAAATGAATTTGAGTTTGTTTTTACTCGCAACCAACACTTAATTCTTGAGATTGGATCAATAAAGATAAACCTTTACTGTTATAATAACATGACACGTTCAAACCAAATTAATTACAATTAAGTGAATTTTGGATATTAGAAATTTAGCCAAAAAAAAACTCATGAAATATAGTAACTATAAAATTAAAATAAAATAAAGTTTATATATATATTGGTTTATTAAATTTGATTTTTTTTAAAAAAAATTCTCCTAAACTTGAGCAGGGACCCTGGTTAGATAAATAATAGGATTTGATTTTTGATGTTATTGCCTAATAAATTAACAAATTTTATATTTCATATATATATATATATATATATATATATATATATATGTATGTATGTATGTATATAGTTATTATGTAATCAAATTCATTAATTGAGTTACAAAAAAATTGAATAAATAGAATAAAGAGTAAACACCCAAATTAATCATTGACAATTTTATCAATGGATAAATTGGTCAATAACAAAAAAATGTTAGCGCTGAGATATCTCATATTTGCAAAGATAGGACATTATAAGTCCCTGATAATTTTATAGATGGACAAATTGGTCCTTGACAAAAAATATTAGTGTTGAGGTCTCTCACAATTGAAAGATAGGACCCTATTGTGTTGTTTTATAGTAGGCAATCATTGCACTCTTTTAGGAAAATAATTGTAAATTTATGATATTAATATTATAGTACCTCAGAATAAGATAGTGATAAAGCATAACAAATTTAATTCCAAACCCTATTCCTTTCTTAGGGCAGCCTTTCTTAGAGCAGTAAATTGTGGGCTAAGGATTTCATGCTTAATAATGGGAATAGTAAAATATTGGAATGCTTAGGGAGGCGTTTGCAAAAAAAAAAGTAAAAATAAATAAAAATAAAAGGTATATTTTAGTCAGTATTGATTAGGATTAATGAATGTTTTATAGATTAATAATTAAAGTTCATATTCGCATTTAATATTTTCTATGTGAGTCAGGGACCTCTATACATCCTATTTTTACAATTATGAGGGATCCCACCCAACACTCATTTTTTATTGTCAAGGACCAATTTATCCATCAATAAAATAGTCAGAGACTTATAATATTTTATTTTTACAATTATGAGAGAATTCAATACTAATATTTTCTTTTATCAGGGACTAATATATCCATCAATAAAATTATTAAGGGACAAATTAGGTGTTTATTCTAGAATAAAAGAAAGTTTATCCAGTACCTTATAAAATTCATAACTTCCAGTGTCTTCTATATAATTTAAGGGTAAAAATTAATTATATATATCCCACTAAATAAATTTATTAATATTTTAAATATTAATAATTAAATCCCAATCACTAAATTTAAAATAGCACCAGTACTTCGGGTAGCAAAAGAAAAATCAGACTAGAATTATTCAACCGAGTGATAATTTTCTCCTGAAGATCATCTTCATCAGCCGGGACCGTGTGTGCTTTTAAAAACCCTTCAAAATCTCAAAACCTCATCACCAACACAAACCAAAAAAAGGCACTGATCACCTTCGGCAGCAATCAATTAAAATACCATGTCCATGGCAACAACCCAGCAAAGGCCTCACGCCATACTCTTCGCCTATCCACTCCAAGGCCACGTCATCCCCACAGTGCACCTTGCCATCAACCTCGCTTCTCGAGGCTTCACCATCACCTTCGTCAACACTCAATCCATCCACCAACAAACCACCAAAGCCGCCAATTCCTCCTCCATAAACGGCGGTACTATTAATGGTGACGATAACAGCGATATATTCGCCGCCGTGCGAGGCTCCGCCGGCCTTGACATAAGGTATGCCACCGTGTCGGACGGCCTCCCGGTGGAGCACGACAGGTCCCTCAACCACGACCAGTTCATGGCGTCGTTGACGCACGTGATGTCGGCTCACGTGGAGGAGCTCGTGGCAAAGCTCGTGAAGCGTTCGGTGCCGCCGGTGACTTGTTTGATTGCCGACAGCTTCTTTGTTTGGCCGTCAGCTGTAGCCAAGAAGTTTGGCCTGCTTTGCGTGTCGTTCTGGACAGAACCTGCCTTGGTTTTTAACCTCTACTATCACATGGGTCTTCTTAGGAAGAACGGTCATTTTGATAGCCATGGTAATTTGATTAAAAATTATTAAATAAGAATATTATTTCTAACACGTAAAATGTGAGTGTCTATTGAGACTTGTATTTTATCATAATTGGATATAATATTGGTTCGCACTTCTCCCGTTAACCTACCATATCCAATGATAAAATAATGAGATGTCTCAAAAGATATCTACTTTTTAAGTGTTTGAAATAATATTTCTCATAATTATTATTATTATTATTAAACACCCCATGCATATCTATATGAAAACTATCTATATATCCGAAACTCTACTTCATCCCAAGTCCCAGCTAATCTCACTCAGAGCATATATACGCTCGGGCCCAAAGTCTTTTACTGTTATTTTTTTTATGTAAAAATAATATCCAAACTCAATATATCATGGTTTAAGAAACAAGGGTTAAAGTACATAAAAGAATCAAACATGTATATCAATCATACATTTATAAATTTTATATTTTAGTCATCTAAATTAATATTTGACATCTATAAAATTATTTTAATAAAAAGAATAAATTTTTAACGTGATCAAGACAACTAAACATATTCAAATATATAAATATTATTTTATATGATTAATTAATTAAAAAATTTTGCCATAAAATAACTTCTTAGCTATATATATTGATATATAGAAAATTAATTTTGATATATTAATAGTGTAAATTTTTTTTACATTTTCATTCAATCAAATTCTCTAATATACATGACTTTTTAAGTGGTGATGTGATAGTAAACATGTTTTGCTAATGTGATAATATATTATTAAATAACTAAGTAAAAAATTTATACATGATCAGTGTATTAAAATTAAATTATACATATATATATATATATATATATATATAGAGAGAGAGAGAGATTATTTTTATTGCATTAAATTTTACGTTGTCATCCAATTATATGTTTTTATTTGTAAGATTTTCAAGATAATGAGTAGTTAAGTAAAACAATTTTGCTAACATAATATAGTTTGATGTTATGTGTGAAACTTTTTAACACTGTCAAAATATATAAATTAAAATTCATACATATATATTAGGGGTGATTCAAGTAAGAGGTGTGATTTATTGTTAAAAATAATAGGAGTAAATATAAGCCATATAATAATATATAAATGGTCAAATTTTTCATGTAAAGAAGATTTTTATATACCCAATCATGTATTGATATATTAGCCAATATATATATATAGCTTCTTGGGAGTAATTTTGACAATTCATATTAAATCCAGGTAAGGTACTGATCCTTAACAGAAACCGCCGCAGAAATGAAAAATTTTACTAGCAAGATCGGCTCCTAAATAATTTTTAGTCTCCAAAATAAAAAAGCACAAGAACAGATAATTTGGGCGTAAGAGTCAACTTTTGTTACCATGCATATTCTCACCCTATAGATTACAAAAATCTTAGCTAATACTGGTTTAATTTTTTTCTAAGCTACTAATATTTTGTCAAAAAGATAAAAAAAAAAAAAACCTTATTTCCTTGCTACTCTTTTGAGAGTCCAGCAGTTTATACAATTATTAAAAAAATTGTCTGAGAGTAAAACTGATTGCATGCATTATCATATCACCATATATATAGAAGGTATTGTTCTTAATCTTTAAAACTTACTGAATTATTAGATTTTATCAATATTTTCCATCGCCGCCTTAGTTTTTTAATACAGTTCATCAGATTTTCCGTTCTTAAAAACCCAAACATAGTAGTAGATGCGTTTCCCTCCTTATCGTGTATTGTCTTTATCACTTTATTATCAGGGCTTCTTTTCTATTTTTGTTTGTTTCTCCTTGCAGCTATTGTGGTTGTCGATTCTGCTGATGCTTCTATAATAGCAGGGTTTATTCCACATTTGACATCATGAAAAATTGACGTTTAGCATTATTCACAACGCTCATGTAGAATCATTCGGTGGTTCAATCCTTTCCTATTCATATCAATGTGGAATATTTACAAACAATACATTAGATAGTCATACACGCATCAATAATGCTTTTTATTTTTATTTTTTTTGACGAAACTATCAAATTCGTCTTCTAAAATTTCGTGTTGATCAAATCAGTCCCTATAAAAAATAAACTCTTAAATTGATTCATACAAAATTGAATAGTCGGTCAAATTAGTTCATACAAAAAAAAAACTCTCAAATTAGTCCTTACAAAAATGAATTATCAAATAAATTAATCCTTCTTACTTGACTTATCAGAGGGACTAATTTGACCAAGTTTTCAATTTCATAGGGATCAATTTGTCCGATTTGAAGTTTTCACAGAGACCAATTTGTCTGACTATTTAATTTTATAAGAACTAATTTGAGAGTTTTCTTTTTTTTTACAGGAACCAATTTGATCGGTGTAAAATTTTAGAGAGATCAAAATGAGTATTTTGTTTTATTTTTTAGTCCAAAAAGTGAGCTATCAAAAGAGACATCTATTTTTTAAACCACCACTTATTTTTTATAAGGAAACTACCACTTTATTATCATTAAATTAGCCTATAACCTACCTTATTTAATTTCTTCCTTCAAATTGATAGATGTTCAAATGGATACCCATATTTAGATACCCACATAACATTACTCTTTGTACATACAGAATTTATTAACTAAATATAAAAATATAAGTACTATAGTATAAATATCATTTAATCATTAGTACAATATAATATTAATCATAGGAGGTGATCATCCTTAAAAAAATAATAATTTTTTTTTTGTCCAGATAATAGGAAAGATCCGATTGACTACATACCCGGAGTGAAGACAATCGATCCAAAGGACCTCACATCATACCTTCAACAAACCGATACATCCACAGTGTGCCACCAATTAATTTTCGCAGCCTTCAATGACGTTACAGGTGCAGATTTTGTACTATGCAATACGGTGCAAGAGCTTGAGCCACATGTCATAGCTGCACTGCAAGCTTATAAGCCATTCTATGCTATTGGACCCCTTTTCCCCTCTGGGTTCACCAAGTGCACCGTGGCCACTAGCCTGTGGTCCGAGTCAGACTGCACCCAATGGCTCAATTCCAAGCCTCATGGCTCAGTCTTGTATGCATCTTTTGGGAGCTATGCCCACATCACAAAAAGGGACCTAGCGGAAGTTGCAAATGGGCTTTTACTTAGCAAAGTGAGTTTTGTTTGGGTGCTTAGGCCCGATGTTGTGAGTGCCGATGATGTTGATCCCCTGCCCGTCGGATTTAGGGAGGCGGCTCGTGACCGTGGGATCGTCATACCTTGGTGTAGTCAAACCCAAGTCTTGGCCCACCCTGCTATTGGAGGGTTCTTGACTCATTGTGGGTGGAATTCTATATTAGAAGGTATTTGGTGTGAGGTTCCACTATTGTGTTTTCCTTTGTTGACTGATCAATTCACCAATAGGAAACTAGTGGTGGATGATTGGAAGGTTGGGATTAATTTGAGTAATCAGATGGTAATCACCAAGGAGGAGGTCTCGACAAATGTCAACCGTCTAGTGGACGAAAAATTAGGGGATCAATTGAAGGCTCCAATGAGAGGGATAAAGAAGAAAATGGAAGATGCTTTGAGCTTCAATGGATCTTCTGAGAAAAATATGGAATGCTTCATCAAGGATCTGAATGCCAAAGCCAAAATTCAGTGTGCTTCAATCACTTACCATAAATGGTAAACCAAATATGTTTATACAGTATGTGTTATATGTCTTCGGAAAAAATAAAATGCCACCAGTACTTTCTGAATTTTGGAGGTATCTCATGTGTAAAAGATCTTGCTTTTCTTGATTTCATAGTGTGAATGGATTGCAAAACACTGTTGACTATTGTAAAGAATAAAATCGTTATTTTGTTAGTTCCATAGTTTTTATCTTCTACTTGTTACTATAGTCTCACACAAATACACAAAGTTGGAACTGAAATAGTAAATAAGAAAGTGAAATAATAGTAAATATTTCTTAAGCCAAATATTGTTGTTGAATCAACATTTACCAAATCAAGAACAAAGAATGGTAATCATACCTGGAATCAGGTGCATACATATGCATAATGTTACAAAATGGATGTGATACATTGCATTTGGATTATTTTAAAAATTACTTCAATGATAAAAATTTGTATTATCAAATCAACGTACCACTTGATAGGAGGTTTTAAAAAATCTGCTTGTACATTACATTGATGCTACATTACATTCAGTTATTTCATCATGTTTCTCCAAGAGAATTTTGAAGCTTTTTTTGTTTTTGACAGGCAAAAAAGCAATATGTAATTAGCCATGAGTAAAAACCCATTTTATTGGAATATACAATCCATCTGTATTCAATGTTTGATATTGAGATTTGTCGATAGTCATAACAGAAGACATTACTATTGGAAATTGTCTCATTTAAAACTTGATGGAAATTGTTTTGTTGCTGGAACCATGTTCATTCTTAGGACCAAAATGACCTCACCAACCTTGTTATCAATGATTGTCAACCATTCAATTATATGATTTTCCATACTTCTAATTTGTGATGTTATATTGATGTTGTGAGCTTGCAATATTTATGTGTGGATGGTGTTAGAACCTTTTTTTTTTAATTCCATGTGTTGGTTCATTCATCTTTATTTTATCTGTCTTTCAACAGAAGAGGCAATTCGAAGATCTAATGCTGCCGAGCAGAATGATATTCGTAGTTTGAGGTTTGTGGTTGTGTTATTGTTGTCTTTTATCTTGTCTTGCTTATGGGTTATATGCTATAGACTTCTTTTTTTAATGGCCTAAAGTTGAGCAGTATGTCATGTTTCTCGCTTGTGTTTCAGAAAGGTTTCAAGGCAAGAATACTTGAAGAAAAGGGAGGAAAAGAAATTAGAAGATCTGAGGTGTGACACCACTTCAATTTCTTTTGTTTTCTTATGGTTGTTTGTTAGATCTGATTTTCTGGAACATAATAAATGCTTATTCAGTTTTATTAATATGCTGTTTTGTACATTATAATGCTTATTTTTATCTTTATCTTCTCATTGAATTTAATAATTTATCATGTTTATTGCAGAGATGATATTGAATATGAACAATATCTATTTGAGGGTGTGAAGCTTACAGAAGCAGAATATCGTGAGTTCAGGTAATCTATTTGTTTGCCACTTCCACAAAATGAAAGGAGAAACAATTTTTCATTTTTTCTTTACTGCCCTTTTACATTATAGTTAACTTTTGCATGTTCATTTTGCACATGCTTACATGGGTCTATAATTTCTTATATCACATGTTTTCATTGCTTGAGGTGGAACTAAAATAGACTGAGATAATTAGTTCCTCTTATAATGCTTTTTGAGACTGAATACTGGAGAAAATTTGGAGATCATTTCCTTACCATATCAATGATATTATTCATTTGCTAAATGAAATCATTAAACTATTTTGCATGATTATTGAAACTTTTTTTAAAAATTGTTATAATAAATAGTTTTTCCAAAATATTTCATAGAAACTATTGCATTGAACATTTTTTAAAAAATATTTTATTGTAAATTGTGGCGGTTTCAAATTGCCATAATTAATTTTTTAAAAAAATTCCACAAATTGTGGTGCTTCTAATCCGCCGTAATTTACATTGAAAAATCGGTGATTGAGAGCCACCACAATGTACTAAGTATAATGGGCAGTTTTGTTGAGAAAAATTAGTGGGGAAAAATGGCGGTTTAGAACCGCCATAATTTACATTGAAAAAACAGTGGTTTTTAATGTTCATTGTGGCGACTTTTTTTTAATTGCTATAATTTATCAAATGATATTAGTGATTACGGCCACCGTTATTGAAAAAAGTGGCGGTTAAAACCGCCATAATTCCCCAAAATAGTCTCCGTAATTTACTTTTTTCTGTAGTGTATAATTACCCAATTTTATCTCAAGTCGTACTGGGTCAACCCGATATTCAAACAATATATTGGAATTTAGATATTATAAATAGTAAAATTATAAAATTTTACAAGTAAGAAATAAAATTTTAGAGATATTTTATGATATAGATTTCAAAATAAATCATATTAATGTAGAAATAATATCAAGTTATGTAAAAAATATTAATTGAACTTTAAAATCTTATAATTTTTCATATATTATTATAAAAATATATATATCTTAAAGGATTATTTAACTTCGGGCTGAGTTGAGCCAACCTAACATATGATCCAAACCTGACCCGAAAGTATACCGGGTCAAATTTCAAGAGTTGAACCCGTTCCAATGAACTTCAGGTCAGGCTGGATTGGTGAGATGGGACGGATCATAAAGACCCTTATTGAGAGCAACTTTCCACACACGAATATATAAATATATATAAACAAATATATTCCGGACCACACATTCATAACAAATTGGAGAAAGGAAAAAGCTTTTGTCCAAACCATTACTCGTTGTTCAAGTCTTCGTTGACGTGCTCGTTCAAGGTCGTTGACGTTTTCTGAGTCTTCAATTTGTGAACATGCTTTGTTGAAGTGCTCATTTGGGGTTTAGGAATGAATTACCTGTAGTTTGGTTTAATAGGGGTAATTAAGAGTGTCGTATCATCTACTTGATAGATCATTAAGAGAGTAATTTGATGAAAGGACCATTTTATCCAGTTTTTAAAAGATGAGAGATTAATTTGTATATTTTTATTCGGGACCATTTTGTCTATTTTGGTAGTTTACTCTAATAATAATAATAATAATAATAATAACAATAAAAAGAAGAAGAAAAGGCGATGCATGTCATACATCATGGCTTAATAGTGGTTCTTTTTTATACAGATTTAGGTTCAAATGAATTTGAGTTTATTTTTACTTGCAACCAACACATAATTCTTGAGATTGGATCAATAAAGATAAACCTTTACTGTTATAATAACATGACACGTTCAAACCAAATTAATTACAATTAAGTGAATTTTGGATATTAGAAATTTAGCCAAAAAACAAACTCATGAAATATAGTAACTATAAAATTAAAATAAAATAAACTTTATATATATATATATATATATATATATATATATATATATATATATATATATATATTGGTTTATTAAATTTGATTGTCTTTTAAAAAAATTCACCTAAACTTGAGCAGGGACCCTGGTTAGATAAATAATAGAATTTAATTTTTGGTGTTATTGCCTAATAAATTAACAAATTTTATATTTCATATATATATATATATGTAGTTATTATGTAATCAAATTCATTGATTGAGTTACAAAAAAAATTGAATAAATAGAATATAGAGTAAATACCTAAATTAATTACTGACAATTTTATCAATGGATAAATTGATCAATAACAAACAAATATTAGTGTTGAGATATCTCACGTTTGCAAAAAAGAGACATTATAAATCCCTAATAATTTTATTGATAAACAAATTGGTTCTTGATAAGAAAATATTAGTGTTGAGATATCTCATAATTACAAAAATAGGACACTATAGGTCCTTGATATTTTCATATTAATGGACAAATTGGTCTTTGACAAAAAAAATATTAGTGTTGAGGTCTCTCACAATTGAAAAATAAGACCGTATTGTGTTGTTTTGTAATAGGCAATCATTGCACTCTTTTAGAAAAATAATTGTAAATTTATGATGTTAGTATCATATTACCTTAAAATAAGATAGTGATAAAGTATAACGAATTCAATTCCAAATCATATTCTTTCCTTAGAGTGGTAAATTGTGGGCTAAGGATTTCATTCACTACCAGAAAAAACGTTGTTACCGACAGATTTTTTCTATTACCGTCGGAAATTTTTTAATTTTATAATTTCTTTATTTTATTTTTTAGTTTATCGACGGATTTTTCTGTCGGAAATTTTAAATTTTAATTTTTTTAATTTATATTATCGACGGAAAAATCCGTCGGTAATCATAAAAAAATTTTCTTTACTCTATCGACGGATAAAAAATCCGTCAGTAATTATTATATTTGTTTAAATAATTATTCTATAATTTGTGTGTTACCTAATAATTTAAGAGTTTATTTTTATTTAAAGCTAATTATAAATACATAATATATTTAATAATGAAAATGATTAAAAATTCAAAATAAATAATAAAAGAAAGGAATTTAAGTTCAAGATATAAAATAGATAAAAAGGTCAGAAAGTATACAGACACAAATATAAAAAGTTCAACATATAATAAAGAAGAAAAAAAAACAAGAACTCAGATTAGGAGAAGTTAGCAGCATCATTGCCATCGCCATCATTATCATTTTAATGTCCAACTTCAGAGAAAGTCCCATTGGAACCTCCCCAGCCCCATGTGAAGACTCTTACTTCTGAAAGTCAACAAAAAATTCAATAATAAATGACAACAATATAATCCGATTTTGCAACTACTAGTATAGTACAAACATCATGTATAAGGCTTACAAGTGAGAGGATGTTAAATCAACAAATAAAAACTCATGAAAGCAAATTGGAGAAAGTTCATTGCCACAATAGCACATTCAGAAAAGGTGCAATGCATTATATCAAATCTCCAAATAAAGTCTGTAGCTCTATGCAGAAATCTATAATAGATATGCCCTGTTTCCAGGCCAAGAAAAGCAACTTTTCATCTTTAAAAAAAATCCCACAAGAAAGTACTCAAAACAATAAACAATTTTCTCCAGGAGGCATACAACTGTTATAAACTTTTTGAGTTTCATGCCATATCATTTCTACAAAGAAATTGAATTGGCTAACTGCCTCTTTGCCAAGTGTAACAAAAAGTATAACTGACAATGGGTGGACTATGGATATACTTCGGCACCTAAACTCTATTTTCTACATTTAAATGAAGGACGAGCAAAAACCAAGGGTTAACTCCCAGTGAAGAATGCAACCAAAGAATGAAAAGAGAAAATAAATAAGATATTGAATAAATTCAATTATCATCAGTACAAGCCAAATTTAGCAACCCAGCAGCCACATATTTAACCTAAACAGATACCAAGAATGATGAAAACCATAAGTTTGAAGACAATAAATCTTTTAAATTAGAAACAACAAGGCATTAAATTCAACAAATTACCTTGACTCCCTTAAGATCCTTTATAAGCCTAGGAGTATACTCACTGCATGATTTTAGAAAATTACATCAATATATAAACATATAAATTGAATATAATGGCAAGGTATGGTTGGAACAAATCCTAGCTAAAGTAGCGTTGATTGGATACTAAGACTTTCTTGGATATATCAAATATAGACACCAAGCTTGCATAGTTAATAATATTAAAGACCACCTCTTATTTAGGAATTCTACAATCACATTCTAAGTAAGGCACGTACACATAATATTCTAACATTGTCAATGTCGTGTGCTAGATTCAAAATGGTTTAAAACCACAAGCATTTTTTAACCTCCTTTTTTGATGTTCCAGTTGAAAAAGTCAAGCATAAGTAAACAAACAAATTGGATATGAATTTAACAGGTACACTAAATTGCAATGTAAAAAGTCAATGATGGCAAAGCATGAGCAAGACCTAAAAATAGAGGTAGTAAAAGATATAAGTTAAATGTGTACAAAATTATAACTGAGAACACAAACAGGACAAAATGTCCAATAATAATAATACTTGAGTTGCAAAGAATAGATAGCAAATGTTAACAGTAAACTTTAAGTCCTTTTGGCAGGAAATTGCTCAATATCTTCAACACTGCAAAACTATCACCTCTTAGCATGGTTCTAAAAATATCATGGTTCTAAAAATAGCATGGTCTCAATCCATACAGAATTAGGATATATTCCTAAATACCACGTGATAGTAATCTAATATGTTGGTTTGTCTATTGCATACCACTTATAGCAATTGAGTGTTTTGACCCAAGAGCTGCCATTTTGATGCCGATTCCATCCAAATATTCCACTTTAGTTGGCAAAGGAACTATGTTTGGAGCCTCTGCAGTTCAGAAAATGAAATTATATTCAAAGTAGCTTTTACTCTTACCATTTTCTTTGGTTAACCGTCAGAGCTACCACTACAATGAGCATCCCGTTTTATCAATGTTATAAGATACAGGTTCATGAGAAAAAAACTTTCTTAGTCTATTAAATGCAAAAACAAGGTTTCAGTTCTTACTTTTTCCAAGTCCAAGCTATCCACTTGTATTCTTTCCCCACATATATAGTTCTCCATTGACTACCAAAGAAAGAAAAGAGAAAACATAATTTTAAAAAGCAAGGTAATGAATCTACATAAACTCACAAGGGAAGATGCAATAACAGATGGTAGTTTTTAAAAAGAATAAACTAATATAATATAAGCACGAAGAAGCCTCCAAGATCTAGTGTATTATGCATACATGACAGAACAGTAGGAATCAAATGCTACATCCTGTGTTTGCTTAATAGATAATAAACCCAAACATCTATATAAAATTTTATTCTGGAATCTCCTTCAAAAGCAAATCTAAAGAGTATCTATTACAAATTAAAAGGACTCAATTTGAAAATTGTCTATCAATGATCCAAATTGTTGCTTACTTTATACAAAACTTGTAAACAAAAACAGCATGCATCAATGATTTTTACATATAAATAAGAGAAGGTTCTGAATAATATTTTCTTTAAGGTTAATTTGAATTAATTGTATTGTGTTCCACTAGCTGGTTTTTTAAGCTATTATACTTTCTTTCTTTCCCTTTTTCATTAAAAAACTTAAGCCATTAAAAATTTATTTTGAAGGGAAAGTGGCAGCCATATTCAAACACAAGTTATCAAGAGTCAAGGCTTGTTAATGTTAGTGTGGTTGAGTCATTGACTATAGCATGCATAAGTACAGACCTGTTATCGCACAGGAATGATTATAACTAGCAGAGATATGCACAATTTGCTTCGCATCTCCAAAACCCAAACTGGCTCCTGGAACAACATGGACAAATCAATGAAATATCCCAATCAAGAAAAATCAGGACAAGTGAAGTTCCTTCCTCTGTCCAAGGGGAATGCACCCATCAACAATTGGAGAACAGAACATTCCATTAAGGCAAAATAGTGAAGAGATCATACCACCAAGTAGCGTTTACTACTCTCTGATATACCAAGTTGTCCGAAATCATTAAGACCAGTGGCATCAACGCATCCATCTTCGAGGATGGCGGGCTCCGGGACGACGGGAGGGGCGGTAGGCTCGGGGTCAGCGGGGTCATGGACTGCGGGATCGGGGTCAGCGGGCTCAGGGACGACGGGCTCGGGGACGGCGATGGGCAAGCGGCAAGCTCGGCGACAGGGTGCGGCAAGCTCGACGAAGATCCCTTGCGAGGAAAGAGAGAGACGACGCTGCGTCGCAAGGGGAGAGAGAGAGAGATAGTGAAGATCCGGCATGTGCCCCGTGCCCGGCGGCTACCCATAAGGCTGTGGCCGGTGGCCGGGGTCGCGTCGATGAGCAAGAGAATGTGTGAGAGTGTGTCTGAGAGTGTGAGGGAGTGCCTGCAAGAGAGAGTTTGTGAGAGAGTGGGATATGGAACAAGTTATAGGCTTGAGATTACCGACGGATTTTCAAAATTCTGACGGAAAAAATCCGCCGGTAATAAAAAAGGCACCGTTCTTATTGGAAAAATTTCCTCTAAATTCCTGACGGATTTTTCCGTCGGTAATGTTTAATTTTAAAATAAAAAATTTAATAATAGTTTTCGACGGATTTTTCCGCTGGTAAAATTAATTACAAAATAAAAAATTAAAACAAAGCAATTAGCGATGGATTTTTTCAGTCGGTAATGATAATTTAAAGAAAAAATAAATTCATAATAATTACCGACTGAAAAATCCGTCGGTAATTCGCCCGCCAATTTTGTTAAAGCTAGCGCGAATTTTACCGATGGAAAAATCCATCGGTAATGACTGAAACCCAAAATCCACGAATTTCTTAAAATCCGTTGGTAAATCCGTCGGTATTTTCAATGGAAAAAATCCGTCGGTAAAATCCATCGGTAACTCGCATGTTTCTTGTAGTGATTGTTAATAATGGGCACGATGAAATATTGGAATGCTTGGGGAGACGTTTGCAAAAAAGTAAAAAAATAAAAGATGAAAATAAAATGGCATATTTTAGTTAGTATTGATTAGGATTAACGAATATTTTATAAATTAATGATTAAAGTTAACGTTTGCATTTAACATTTTCTATGTGAGTTAGGGACCTCTGTACATCCTATTTATATAATTATGAGGGATATCAACACTAATTTTTTATTATCAGGGATCAATTTGTCCATCACTTAAATTGTCAGGGAATTATAATGTTCAATTTTTATTATTGTGAAAGAATTCAATACTAATATATTTTTTTATCAGGGACTAATATGTCGATCAATAAAATTGTTAGGGACCAATTTATGTGTCTACTCTAGAATAAAAAGAAGTTTATCTGGTACCTTATAAAATTCATGGCTTTCAGTGCTTCTATATAACTTGTGACTAAAAATTAGCTATATGTATCCCAATAAATAAATTTATTAATATTTTAAACACTAATAATTAAATTACAACCATTCAATTTAAAAGAGGGTAATGATGTTTTAACACCTAAAAAATGGGTGTCTATTTAGACACTTTTGTAACCATTGGATGTAATGGATGTTAAGAATAAGTGGGGAAGTCCATCACATTCAATGATTATAAAGTGAGTATCTAAATAGACACTTACATTTTAATTGTTAAAATAGTATTACCCTTTAAAAGAGTACCGGTAGTTCTGGCAGCAAAGGAAAAATCAGACTAGAATTATTCAACCGAGTGATAATTTTCTCCTATTGATCATCTTCATCAGCCGGCACCGTGTGTGCTTTTAAAAACCCTTCAAAATCTCAAAACCTCATCACCAAAAAAAAAAAAAAAAAGAAAAAAAGCACTGATCACCTTCAGCAGCAATAAATTAAAATACCATGTCCATGGCAACAACCCAGCAAAGGCCTCACGCCATACTCTTCGCCTATCCACTCCAAGGCCACGTCATCCCCACAGTGCACCTTGCCATCAACCTCGCATCTCGAGGCTTCACCATCACCTTCGTCAACACTCAATCCATCCACCACCAAGCCACCAAAGCCGCCATTAATGGTGACGATAACAGCGATATATTCGCCGCCGTGCGAGGCTCCGCCAGCCTTGACATAAGGTATGCCACCGTGTCGGACGGCCTCCCGGTGGAGCACGACAGGTCCCTCAACCTCGACCAGCGCAGGGCGTCGTTGGTGCACGTGATGTCGGCTCACGTGGAGGAGCTCGTGGCAAAGCTCGTGAAGCGTTCGGTGCCGCCGGTGACTTGTTTGATTGCCGACAGCTTCTTTGTTTGGCCATCAGCTGTAGCCAAGAAGTTTGGCCTGCTTTGCGTGTCGTTCTGGACAGAACCTGCCTTGGTTTTTAACCTCTACTATCACATGGATCTTCTTAGGAAGAACGGTCATTTTGCTAGCCATGGTAATCTGATTAAAAATTATTAAATAAGAATATTATTTTTAACACCTAAAATGTGGATGTCTATTGAAACTTATATTTTATTATAATTAGATATGATGGTGATTCGTACTTCTTCTATTAATCTATCATATCCAATAATAAAAAAAAAAATATCTCGAGATATCCATTTTCTCAGTGTTTGAAATAATATTTCTCATTATTAAACACCCCATGCATATCTATATGAAAACTATTATGTATCCGAAACTCTACTTCATCCCAAGTCCCAACTAATCTCACTCAGCATATATACGCTTGGGCCCAAAGTCTGTTGCTGTTATTTTTTTGTGTAAAAATAATGTCCAAACTCAATCTATCATGGTTTAAGAAACAAGTGTTAAAGTACTTAAAAGAATCAAACATGTATATCAATCATACATTTATAAATCTTATATTTTAGTCATCTAAATTAATATTTGAGATCTATAAAATTATGTTAATAAAAAGAATAAATTTTTAACGTGATCGAGACAACTAAACATATTCAAATAAATATTATTTTATATGATTAAGTAATTAAAATTTTTTGCCATAAAATAACTTCGTAGCTATATATATTGATAAATAGAGATTTAATTTTGATATATTAATAGTGTAAATTTTTTTTATATTTTCATTCAATCAAATTCTCTAATATACATGACTTTTTAAGTGGTGATATGATAGTAAACATGTTTGGCTAATGTGATAAAATATTATTAAATAACTAAGTAAAAAATATTATTTAAATTGTACATATATATATATATATAGAGAGAGAGAGAGATTATTGTTATTGCACTAAATTTTATGCTGTCATCCAATCACATGTTTTTGTTTGTAAGATTTTCAAGATAATAAACAGTTATGTAAAACAGTTTTGATAATGTAATATAGTTCCATGTTATGTGTGAAATTTTTTAACACTGTCAAAATATGTAAATTACAATTCATACATATATATTAGGGATTATTCAAGTGAGAGGTGTGATTTATTGTTAAAAGTAATATGAGTAAATATAAGCCGTATAATAATATACAAATGGTCAAAATTTTCATGTAAAGAAGGTTTACATTATCATATACCCAACCATATATTGATATATTAGCCAATATATATATATATGATCAACTCTTACACCCACCCCTCAAAAATCATACAAATGGAATAATTTGATTGAATAGTAATGCAAAAGTTTTTCAAATTTTCAATACATCAAAATTAAACTCTCTTTATAATATACACTAGCAATCATCTAATTAAATGTATCTATTTGCATGATTTTTCAAATAATAAATATAAAAGTCAATCTTATAATATGCTAATGTGGCAATTTGTGGATATATATATATATATATATATATATATATATATATATATATATATATATATATATATATATATATATATATATATATATAGCTTCTAGGGAGTAATTTTGACAATTCATATTAAATCCAGGCAAGGTACTGATCCTTAACAGAAACCGCCGCAGAAAGGAAAAATTTACTAGCAAGATCGGCTCATAAATAATTTTTAGTCTCCAAAAGAAAAAAGCACAAGAACAGATAATTTGGTCGTAAGAGTCAACTTTTGTTACCATGCATATTCTCACCCTATAGATTACAAAAATCTTAGCTAATACTGGTTTAATTTTTTTCTAAGCTACTAATATTTTGTCAAAAAGATAAAAAAAAAACCTTATTTCCTTTCTACTCATTTGAGAGTCCAGCAGTTTATATAATTATCAAAAAAATTGTCTGAGAGTAAAACTGATTGCATGTATTATCAAATCACCATATACATAGAAGGTATTGTTCTTAATCTTTAAAACTTATTGAATTATTAGATTTTATCAATATTTTCCATCGCCGCCTTAGTTTTTAATACGGTTCATCAGATTTTCCGTTATTAAAAACCCAAACATAGTAGTAGATGCGTTTCCATCCTTATCGTGTATTGTCTTTATCACTTGACTATCAGGGCGTCTTTTCTATTTTTGTTTGTTTCTCCTTGCAGCTATATATTGTGGTTGTCGATTCTGCTGATGCTTCTATAATTGCAGGGTTTATTCCACCTTTGACATCATGAAAAATTGACGTTTAGCATTATTCACAACGCTCATGTAGAATCATTCGGTGCTTCAATCCTTTCCTATTCATATCAATGTGGAATATTTACAAACAATACATTAGATAGTCATACACGCATCAATAATGCTTTTTATTTTTACTTTTTTTTACAAACTATCAAATTCGTCCCTCTAAAATTTTTTGTTGACCAAATTGGTTCTTATAAAAAATAAACTCTCAAATTGGTCTCTATAAAATTAAATAGTTGGCCAAATTAGTCCCTACAAAAAAAATCTCTCAAATTAATCCTTGCATAAGTGAATTATTAGACAAGTTAATCCTCTTTGCCTGACTTTTTAAAGGGACTAATTTGGCCGATTTTTCAATTTCATAGGGACCAATTTGTCTGATTTGAAGTTTTCACAAGAACCAATTTGAGAGATTTATTTTTCAGGGACCAATTTATCTGACTATTCAATTTTATAGAGACTAATTTAAGAATTTTTTTTTACAGGGATCAATTTGGTCGATGCAAAATTTTAGAAGGATCAAAATGGGTTGTCTTAAATTTTTCGTCCAAAAAGTGAGCTGTCAAAATAGACATCTATTTTTCAAACCACCACTTCTTTTGTTTTTTATAAGGAAGCCACCAGTTTATTATCATTAAATTAGCTTTATAACCTACCTTATTTAATTTCTTCCTTCAAATTGATAGATGTTCGAATGGATACCCATATT
>CM062345.1:8125712-8200712 GCA_031216105.1 Dalbergia cultrata
CTCAACGCCACCACAATATTGTAATGTAACAAGGTCGATGTAGCATTTGGAGGTTTTATACTGTGTTCGTATGACTGCCGTTATATATATTGCTTTAAACAAAATGATTTTTTTAAATTTAAAAAGGGAATTTTAATGTTTTTTGACATGTTTATGTAAATTGTTTTAATAAAAGCAGAATCATTAGAAAAAGTATCAAAAAATTTTTTTTTTAAAGTTATTAGTTTTCATCTTTTAGAAAAAGGTCTTTCTTATAACATAAAAAAAATTAAAAATAAATAAAAATATTTTAATATGATATCTAAACATAAATGAATCTTACGTCCAAACATAAAATATTTTTTATTTTTTCAAAAAATCTGATTTACAAAGATCATTTGCAGAAATATCTTTTCCAAAAAGATCATCCAAACCATCCCAGTGTGTTCTAACTTCTAAGACAGTATTATGAATTTCTACGTTGCACTAAATTGAAATGCCAGCACTAAATTTAAATTATAATTCATTTTAACGAGTCTAGATAGAATACTCAGAGTGTCAATGGTCCGACCTCAAATTATTGAAGATTACGTTGGACAGATAAAAAAAAAAAAAAAAAGCATATGTGCGCCTGAATTTAAAATTACACAGATGTAATTTTATAGAAAAGTTAGCTTGCATGAAATACATTTTTATTTTCGATTCTTTTTGTTTCAATACGAGGTCTATATTTCATTTCTTCTGTATGAATGCTAGTGGTCCAGAAAAATAGTTGTGTGAGAGATCTAGCAGGTAAATCGTATGTGTTGCAAGGTTAACTAGTCCTTCAAAAATGTTACAGCTTAGACCAAATTTTGCACATGGTCCCACAAGCATTGGATTTGGAAGCCGCCCTTGTAACTCATTATAGGAAATGTTTAAAAATGTCATATTAGATGTGCAGGGTTTACCAATGGAACCTGTAATGTCACCCTCAATAGCATTAACAGAAAGATCAAAGTAAACAAGAGAAGTCAAGTTTCCAATGGAAGATGGAAGCTTCCCATGTAATTTATTAAATGATAAATCAAGCACTTGTATCTTTTCCCATCTCCCTGCGAAGAGTTGCAAGCAGTTTGCGGTTAAATCATTATAACGTAAAGTTAAGGATAGTAAATTTGGCAGCTCTCCAAAACCAAGTGGTATTCTTCCATACAGGCCACTACTGCTTATATCAATGTGTTGTAGGCTGGTTTTATTCACAAGCCAATCAGGTATTTTTGACACAAAGTTATTAAAGCCAAGATTTATCACGGCAAGTGAAGTAAAATTAAGAAGTCGAAGAGATGGAATATTACCAAACAAGCTACATCCAGATAGATGCAATTCAACTAAAGAGGACAGTTGGTTTATTGCTCTAAGCCAGTCTGTTCCTACCGATGAAAGGATTGCAAAATCCAAGGCAAGATATTCCAAAGGGACAAGACCAGTCATCCATTACAAATTTTCAACATCTAGGACTAAATCACTGAGATCAAGAAATTTCAAGTGGGAGAGGTTCCCTAAATTTGGAGGAATTATGCCACAGAAACCAACATTTGAGAGGTTCAGGTATTGCAAATTCTTCAGTGATCCAAAGAATGCAGGTATTGGTTTGCAATGGAATGAGTTATAACTCAAGTCTAAATGCCTTAATGACTTGAGCTTCATCAGTGATGGTCTTATCTCACCACTCAGGTTAAACAATCCATACCTGCCAGAAGAATAGTCAGTACCCAAGAGATCAATTGCAACAACAGCATCTGTGCTGTTTTTCACAATGTATTCGGTGCCACTGACAGCATCTTCTGCCCCTCCATGAAGAGAGCCCATTGTCAGAATATTGAAGCCCATTTTTGAAGTCTATGAGAGCTTCTCTATCGAAAGCTAGGCAATCAACCGGTAGAACATAGTTGTTTGGAACATAATCTTTAAGTATCAAGATAAGAAATAGTAATGGCAGTGCAACCAGGGTGGTCCTCTCCATTGATGTTGATGTTAAGCTCTGGCTGCAAACCAAGAAATATTTCTCAAATCTTTATCCATCTTCATACCTCCAATTTCCACATAACACGATACAATGGAAGGCTCCAAAACTGAGCTTTCAAAGACATGACAAAATGAGTATATGAATGAAAAGTTAATAGTTTCATAACAGAAAAGTTGAACTTGACCAGAACAATATATGCATAGTTGTTTGAAGGTTTCCTAGAGGAAAACCATTCAAGACAATGGCCAATGTTGCATATTCTTAATTAATATATTCCACACAGTCCACTGTTCCTGTCTACAACTGCTTGTATTTTTCATCTTTTCTTTATTTTTATTCTACCTCTATCTGAGATTAATAGTGTAATATTATTCATTGGCTTAAGATTCAGTTAGTTACTTAGTTAGTTTCACATTTCAGTTAGATAGTCATCATTCTTATGTTAGTTATTATTACAGTTAGTTACATATATAACTAACTCATTGCTCAGTATGTATATAAAAACTCGATCCTTCCATCAATGAAGTAGTTTTCAGTTCTCTTCACTAATATGGTATCAGTTGAAAATCTGTGAATCACACTCTGCTTCTGCAAATCATCTTCCTCTCCAAATCAGTTTCAGTTTCTTGCCTTTTTTCCTCCATTTTCTTGCAACTTCTTGCACCACTTTCTTGATCTTGAGTATCAACCAGATGGCTCAGCCTCAAGATCCCCATTACCTCCTTCATCCTTCGGATCATCCAGGCTTGATTCTTGTCACCCAGCCACTCAACGAAACCAACTACAACTCATGGTCTCGATCAATGAAGATGGCATTGAATGGGAAAAGAAAACTTTGCTTTGTGGATGGTTCTCTTCCTCGTCCTTCTGCAAACTCAGATCCTGACTTAATTGCTGCCTGGCAGTGCAACAATGACATTATATGTTCATGGATTCTGAATTGCATCTCTAAGGACATAGCTGAAAGTGCTATATATGCTGATTCTGCAGCAATATTATGGAATGATCTCCATGACAGATTTGGACAAGCAAATGGGCCTAGGCTATTTCAGTTGAAGAAAGCCATGGTTAGTCTTTCTCAAGAGTCTTTATCTGTTTCTCAGTACTTCTCCAAAATCAAGTCACTATGGGAAGAGTATTCTGCTTTAAAACCCATCTCAGCATGTTCTTGTGCAAGTGCTAAATCTCAACAAGATTTCAATTACATAGAGTATGTTTTTATTTTTCTCATGGGATTAAATGATACATACTCCTCCATTAGAGGTCAAATCTTGGCCATGGATCCAATCCCTACAATTTCAAAAGCCTTTTCCTTGGTTCTTCAAGAAGAAAAGCAACAAGAAGTCTCTTCTAGTTCAGCAACTAATCCTCAAGTTGCTTTTGCTGTAAGAACCCAAAATAAGTTCCTCAATCCTAAGGCACAACCTGCAAAGAAAGACAGGCCAAAGTGTGCACATTGTGGTTATCTAGGCCACACGAAAGATAAATATTACCAAATCATTGGTTATCCTGCAGGCTATGAAAAGAAATCCACCAAAGCTGTTGGTTCAGTCAACCATATCCAAGTTTAACTAAAAATTTTATTTCAATCAAAATCAACGTAATTTGTATATATTTAAAATGAAAAATAAATAAGAACTAAATGATCTCCATGAACTCAAGACCATAGTAATATTACTCTAAAAACTCTATAGTCAGATTAATTTTTTAAGAAAACAAAAACTAAATAAATGTTTTCAGTGGTTTTTTTTTTCAGAAATTGAGCCGAATATATTTTAAAAGCTATTACATAAAAAAATATTTTTAATATTAAACAAATGCACCTATAGTAGATATCTTGCGATGAGTTTATATCGATTATTTGTTATTAGAAATATAATTAACAAAACAATTTGACTAATTAGTTTGAATAATTATGTTGATAAAAATATAAAATAACTAATAACTTGAAGTTCAAACAACGAAAGATTAATGTGTTTGATCAGAGTTTGACTTCAGTAGGAAAATCAAGAGGCCGTTTGCTTTTAGTTTTTAATTTTTCAGAATTTATAAAGAAAAAATTAAAAATTTTAAAATTTATAAATTTTAATTTTTAGTTTTTTTAATTTTTTTTTTACAGTTTCCTAAACACTAGAAAATGAAAACTGAAAATCAAAAACTGAAAATAAACAGCCCCAATTATTTAGGTTAAAGCAATTAAGAAATTTGAAATTATTAGAGAGTGGATTGCCTTATATAAATAAATAAAAAAAAAGGAAGTGTGCATAGCCTTATGTGAAACAAAAAAAAGGAAGTATGGATAGTCAATTCAGAATGTCTATAGCCCTGCCTCAAATTTATTGAAATATATTTTAGGCAAATAGAAAAAGTTTAGTTTCTATGCAGGGAATGACTATTGTCACTCTCAAATATCTATTACCACTCCAACTCCCTTTAGTTTTCAGTTGGTTTCTCTATAATGCCCTCTTGTTATTAATTCAACTCTTGCTAAACTCTAACGTCATCTTTTTTGTTGCATCTCACAGCGTCATCGATAGGCATAGAAAGGAATCTTCATTCTTTTGTAATTGATAGAATTACTTTATCCATCAACACAGTTTAATGCAACTTGTGAGTGCTTTTTTATCTCCTTCTAATGTACTGTGTTCTTTCTTCTTCTTTTTTCCGGTGAAAGTACTGTGTTGTTTCTTTATTGTTTTGTGTTTTTTTTCCCTTAATCAAGAAACAACCGTGTTTAGTTTAAGACATATAAATAACAAAATATATAGTAAAACTATTTTTTAATTTATGACAAATAAATAATAAAAAATTAATTGTTATGGGCACATATTAAAGACATTAAATAATTTAATTACTTTTAATTGACCTAATAACAATAATAAATTAAGATAAAATTATGATTAATAATGAAAAATTAATATTAAACTATTATTTTGATTAAAATATAAAAGAAGGGCATTAATTAAATAGAAATCAACTAAAAATATATAGGGATGAGAGTGACAATAGATACTTGAAAGATACTTGGAAGTAATATTTATCCCAAACAATTAATTTAATTTATTTTTTATTTATTTGTCATAAATTAAAAATAATAGTTTTACTCTATCTCTTGTTACTTACTTGTGTCTTAAATTAAACAAAGTTGTTTCTTGATTAGGGAGTAAAACAATACAGAAACAACACATTACATGAAAAACAAAAACACTCGCAAGTTGTATTGAACTGTTGATGGATATGGTTGTTCTTCCTATTGCTGAAGAAGTTATTTTGCCTTCTATATAGCTGGACGAAGATCATGCTGGAAGATGCGACTAAAAGGATAATGTTAGAGTTCAACAAGAACTGATAAATTGATAATAAAAAGGGCATAATAGAGAAATCAACAAAAATTTAATGAAAATGGGAGTAGTAATAGACATTTAGAAGTGACAATTTCATTTCAATTTACCGTTTTGTAAGAGTCACTTAAGATATATTTTTCAAACCA
The DNA here is from genome assembly GCA_031216105.1 of Dalbergia cultrata. Lineage (NCBI taxonomy): Eukaryota > Viridiplantae > Streptophyta > Magnoliopsida > Fabales > Fabaceae > Dalbergia > Dalbergia cultrata. Next base: position 8,131,190 of record CM062345.1, read on the forward strand.
AAAGAGAAAGAAATTGCCAATGTTCGGCACACATGCTTGAATTACCAACTAGGCAAAAGATTTGTTACAACACTTCCTATATCTCCCAATTCGTATTCCAGAATATATCAGTATAACATTTTATCATACATTTAACATTTAATAGGTGGACACTGTAACCACAACAAACCTTGTACAAAACGAAGCCAGAATGGATCATGAGTACAAATAAAAAAGAAAAAAGAGCACTCTAAAGCATGGGACGAGGCTTCTTCCTTTGCCTATGATTTACTCCATTTTGGTGCGTTAGCCTCAATAATTTGTCAACAACTTGATCCACCACAGCAAAATAGGCACCACCCCATGATCTCTTGATTGCAAAGATGAAATAAGGAACCAGGATCCCTGTTGCAAACCCCAAACCAAGACTCAAGTTCAACCATTTATCAACCAATCCATCATTGTTTGCATTCTCATTACTTGGTCCCTTGTCATAGTCATGACTAGGATCATTATCACCTGGACAACTCACCTGAAGGGGAGGACCACAGAGACCGGGATTCCCAGCAAAACAAGATTCATCAAACGTTGTCATCTGACCTGCATAAGGAATTGTACCCACGAGGTTGTTGTTGGACAAATTCAGGTACCCCAGAAATGATAAGGCAGACAAGCTTGTGGGAATTGTGCCAGATAGTTGGTTACTTGAGAGATCCAAAGATGACAGTTGATGAAGATTCCACATGCCTTCAGGAATTTGGCCAGTTATCTGGTTTCTTGACAAGTTGAGAACCACCAAACCAGACAACTTTGTTATTTCACTGGGAATGTTTCCACTGAAGTTATTATGTGAAAGGTCTATGCTAGTAACAAGGGAAAGAGTGTTGGTGTACTCTAGACTTTGACCTTTCGTAGTCACAAGCAAGCTTTCTTCATAGTACCGGCCATCAAATCCTCCATACAGCAAATATTTGTTTTTCCTTTGCTCTTCAGCTATGGCTTTCAGATAACCTAAGCTAGGTGGAATGCTGCCAGCCAAGTTATTTTTGGCAAGGTCAAGGACTTGCAATGAACTTAGTTTTGAAAGCTCATGAGGCAGTCCTCCAGAAAATTCATTATACCTCAAACTAAGAATTCTAAGATGTGAAAAGCCATCCCCTAGCCAAGGTGGAATAATACCGGAAAATCTGTTGTTTCCAAGATCAATGGTTTCCAAATTGGACAAATTTCTAAAAGATGATGGCAAAGTCCCCCAAAAGTGATTGTCATTCAAGTGCAGTGATATGAGTTGTAGCAACTGACCCAAAGAATTTGGTATTGACCCAAAGAAACTGTTGCTCGCAAGGTCTAGTACATTCAGATGAGAGCAATTTGCCAGGCCAGGCGGGATCCTTCCAGTTAAGTTGTTGTTTGAAAGATCAAGGACTAGAAGTGACCCCATTTCTCCAAAAGACATTGGTAGTTCTCCTTGGAGTTGATTATGTGATAGAGATAAAAACCCCAAGCTAGACAAGATATGACCCATGTTCCAAGGGATTGGACCAGAAAAGCAGTTATGGGAGAGATCTAGAGCATCAATTCCAACTGTTGCAAGGGGAAGTGGTCCCTCAAAAAGATTAAAGCTTAGATCAATATCAGCGTGTACTGCCACTGGTATTGGATTTGGAAGCCGCCCTCTTATCTCATTATGGGAAATGTCTAAAGATAATAGATTAGATGACATTTGCCAAAACCAGTTTGGTATATAACCGGAAATACTAGCATTTGATAAGTCAATGTCAATGACTTCTTTTTGTGATTTTAACCATGCTGGAAACGAAGGCCCCAAAACACATGAACCCATAGATAAACCAATTACTTGAAATGGAGGGACCCAATTGGAACTGACAGTCACAGTGAATGAATTGGAGGTTAAAAGTAAAGACTTGAGCTTACTAAGCTTTGAAACATGTGTTTCTGAGACGATGCCTGTCAAGTGATTGTGTGAAACATCTAAGAGATACAATTTAGAAAGTTGTCCTATGCTTTCGGGGAGAGAACCATTGAGTTTGTTCCCGTTGAGGCTCAAGGAGTTAAGATTTTGTAATGACCCTATGGAAATCGGAATTGGACCTTCAAACAGATTATTATCAAGGTAAAGTGTACGAAGATTTTCTAGTTGAAGTAACCAATCCGGGAGCTTACCAGCTAGTTGGTTATTGCTCAAGGCAAACTCCTCCAGGTTAGGCAGAGGTTTTCTAGACGGACAATTGTCAGTTCCTTCAAGATGTTCAGGTAAATTTCCTGTCATGTTGTTTTTTGATAGAGCTAATATTTTCAAGTTGCAGAGTTTACCAATTGAACCCGGAATATGACCCTCAATAGCATTCTCAGAAAGATAAACATGAACAAGAGAAGTCAAGTTTCCAAAAGAAGATGGAAGCTTCCCATATAATTTATTAGATTCTAAATCAAGCACTTGAATCTTTTCCCATCTTTTGTTGAACAATTGAGAGCCGCTTGCTATTAGATTCTCATTGCCACCAAGTATCAAGGACTGTAAATTTGGAACCTCTCCAAAATCGAGTGGTATTCTTCCATACATGCTACTATAACTTATATCAATGAGTTGTAGGCTGGTTATATTCAGGAGCCAATCAGGTACTTTTGACACAAATTTGTTATAGCTAAGGTCTATCACAGCAAGTGAAGTAAAATTAAGAGATGGAAGAGATGGAATATGACCAAATAGGCTACAAGTAGATAGATGCAATTCTATTAAAGAGTGCAGCTGGTTTATTGTACTAACCCAGTCTGTTCCTACCAATGAGAGGTTAAGTTCATCCATGGCAAGATGTTCCAAAGAGACAAGACCAGTCACCCATTGTAGACTTTCAACATATATGTTTGAAAAACTTAGATCAAGAAATTTCAGGTGGGAGAGATTTCTCAAATTTGGAGGAATGTTGCCACCAAAATAAGTATGTGAGAGGTCCAGATATTGCAAATTCTCCAGTGATCCAAAGAATGCAGGAATTGGTATGCCATAGAATGCGGTATAACTCAAGTCTAAATGCCTTAGTGACTTGAGCTTCATCAATGATGGTCTTATCTCACCACTCAAATTAAAGAATCCATTCCTGCCAGAAGAAAAATCAGAACCCCGGAGATCAATTGCAACAACTGCTCCCGTGCTGTTTTCACATTGTATTCCACGCCATTGACAGCATTTGCCACCCCTCCATGAAGAGAGCCCGCCATCAGGATCGTCAAGCCCATTCTTGAAGTCTATGAGTGCTTCTCTTTCGTAAGCTAGGCAATCTATCAGTTGAGCATAGCTGCTTGGAAAATGATCTATACCTACGAAGCAACAAACTAGTAATAGCAATGAAAATAGGCTAGTGTTTTCCATTGATGTTACTCTCAATCTCTTGGCTGCAATCCAAGAAACATTTATCAACTCATTACTTATCTTCATACCCTTGATTTCCTTGTAACAATAAAATTACTTTAATTCCATGGAAGGATTCAAAGCTGAGCTTTCACAGACATGACAAAATGAGTCTCTAATATTGTACTACGCATAACAGAATAGTTTACCATGGCATGCAAATAAAGTTGCATGAAGGTTTCTGAGAAGAGAACCCATTCGAGACAATTGGCAATGTTCCATGTTCGTAATCCTATTAAGTTAGAATACCCCCTACAGTCCACTGACCAAAATTTTTTATTAGTGGGTCACTACACTTGGAAGAAAAGGAAGATTGCTTTGACAATAAAGTCCGGAAAGTCTAGCAAGATGCCAAACTGATTTTGTTTTATTTTATTGCGAGTTTCTTCGTAGGAGGAACTATGCAATGTGCCGGCTCCTAGTGCCACAGACAGTTTTGAATAGGAAAACTGAATTTTGTTAACTGAATTTTGTTCCGGTCTCCAGATACGGCAACCTTTCATATCTTCATCTTTCCTTTTTCTTTTGTTTTTGGCCCTCCGTAATGTACAAGGGAATTAAGCAATGCCGGGTCATAGCATAATCAAAGGATGATACAAAAGAATCCGACCGTTACATTGTCATGTTAGGGATCCAGTTTTATAAACAGCATCATTAAAACATTTAAATTGACGAGTGTATAGATCAATTAATAGGGGTTGTTCTAACTTTAGATATCAGGATCTAACCTTGAGTATACAACAGCTTAAAAACTCAACACCACCATAACATTGCAACATAACAAGGTTGAGATAGCTTTGGGAGGTTTTATAATATGCTCGTATGTCTGCTGTTATATATATTGCTAAAAAAAAATTTATTAAAAAATGGAAATTTTATGATTTTTTATATGTTTGTGTAAATTTTTTTAATAAAAGTAGAATCATTAGAAAAAGTATTGAAATTTTTTTTTTAAGTTATTAGTTTTCATCTTTTAGAAAAAGATCTGTCTTATAATATAAATTTTTTTAAAAATAAATAAAAATATTTTAATATTACATCTAAACATAAATGAATCTTTTGTCTAAACATAAAATATTTTAAGCAAAAATGGCAGTTACTTTCGAACCACCAGGCATGAGTTCCAACTGAATTGTAATGGTTTGAAATCCAATATTTAATGTGAAATATTTATGTTATATTAAGAAATAGATATGAAGGTAATTTTTATAACAAAAGAATTAATAATTAAGGTTATAAAAATCGTGGACCATAAGTTGCTCGATGAGCGACACTTATAATACTTTTCCTAGAATGAGTTTGTAATATTAATATTATTATAGACAGATTAGTATTATAGATTATAGATATATTATATCATTTAAATTAAGAATTGTAATGGTTTGAAATCCAATATTTAATGTGAAATATTTATGTTGTATTAATGAAATATATATATGAAGATAATTTTTATAACAAAATAATTAATAATCAAGGTTATAAAAATCGTGGGCCATAAGTTGCTATATGAGTGACACTTGTAAAAGTTTCCCTAGAATGAGTATGGAATATTAGTATTATAGATTATAAATATCAAAATATCACTTAATATTTTAAATTATTATTTAATTGATAAAATATTAAATAAAAGTGGTTGAGACACTAATAAAACTCACATTTTAGAGACTAATTTAGATTATTTTAAACATTAGAACTAAAATTAACATCGATTCTAATATAATATATCAAAAGGTATCGGTTTATTTTTCAAAAATATTTTATCTTACAGATTACCTCACATAAATATTTATTATGTACAAATTTATGGTTGTAAATTTTAGCACTCCTAATTGTCTATTTGCACTCCCTGCATCATCCAGTTTACGAATTACGATTGTGATTCTATAAACCACCCTCATTTATAAACTTTTATTCAAATTAAAATCAATTTACTATATTACGTTTCTAATATATTACTATTAATTTATAACCCATAGTTTTTGTTTTATCTACATACACAGACACTCTCCATTATATTTCTAATTTTTTTGCTAAAAAATTTATTTAAATCAAAATCAACGTAATTTGTATATGTTTAAAATGAAAAAAAAATGAGAACTAAATGATCACCGTGAACTCGAGACCCTAGTAATATTACTCTAAAAATTCTAAGATAATCAGATTTTTTTTTTTAAGAAAATAAAAACAAAATAAATGTTTTCAGTGGTTTTTTTTTTTTCAGAAATTGAGTCAACTGTATTTTTAAAATCTATTACATAAAATTATATTTTTTTTAATCTTAAACAAATGCACCTTTAGTAGATATCTTGCTATGAGTTTATATCGATTTGGTGTTGTTAGAAATATAATTAACAAAACAATTTGACTGATTAGTAGTTTGAATAATTATGTTAATAAAAATATAAAATAACTAATAACTTGAAGTTCAAACAACCAAAGATTAATGTGTTTGATCAGAGTTTGACTTCAATAGGAAAAGCAATTGTTTAGGTTAAAGCAATTAAGATAATTGAAATTATAAGTAATTATGAGGAAGTGGATAGCCTTACATTAAAAAAAAAAAAAAAGGGACGTGTGGATAGCCTTACACTAGAAGAAGTGTGGATAGCCAATTCAGAATGTCTAAAGCCCTGCCTCAAATTTATTGAAATATATTTTCGGCAAATAGAAAAAGTTTAGAGCCTATTTGGTAACAGTTTTTTAAAATTATTTTTGTGTTTTTAAAAATAAAAGAAAAAAAAACTTGTTTGGCAACAATTTTTTTGGATGTTTGTTTTAAAAATAGAAAAGTACATTTTGGGTTTTACAAACAAAAAACCAAAAATTGATTTTAAATGTTTTCCAAAACAGTTTTGTTGTTCTTGGACTTCTTCCCCCACACCACCATGCTCCTCCCACCTTCGGCAAAACTCCTCCATCCTTCTTCAAGCTTCCCCAGCCAAGCCCGCGACCAGTGACCAAGCGCCGACGAGATCCGCGACCAGCGCCCGCAAGCTTTCTGACAAAGCGTCGACGAGGAGCTTCGACCAGCGCCCTGCGAACTTCACAAGCTTCGCGACCACCCCCAGCAAGCTCTGCACGCGACCCCGTGACCCCGCGACCCAACCCTCACAACCCAGATCAGACATGCTTCGCCCCGCGACCCAGCCTCGCGACCAAGCGCCATAGCCCCTCCTGCCGCCCTTCCAACCACCATGAGCAGCCCCTGTTATGCCTCTTTGTTGTGTATGTTCTTTGTTTGTGATCTCATTTGTTATTCTTTGTTATCCAAACAAGTTTTTTTTTAATTGTTTTGGAAAACAGTTTTAAAAAACAAAAACAAAGGAATTGTTACAAACAAGCTCGTACTTTCTATGTAGGGAATAATTATTGTCACCCCTAAATATCTATTACCATTTCCACTCCCATTAATTTTTAGTTGGTTTCTTTATAATGTCCTCTTGTTATTAAATCAATTCTTGCTAAAATTTAACATAATCTTTTTGGTTAATCTCCCAGCACATCTCAAATAGCCATACAAATGTAATACCTAAAAAAAAAAAAAAAACAGAGAGCAGCATCGGTGCACCCATAAGAAGGGGTACACCGTTTAGATCTTAATCTCATTTAGCAATAGAACCCCACCCACACTTCTTTCCCTTTTTTTTTTCTTGTCCCCATTCCTTTCCTCCTTCTATGCTCACAATAGCGCTGTCTCTCTCTTCGTCTCTTGACACACACTCTCTTCCATGGAACCACTGCCGCGCCACCCGCCGTCGCACCACCATCGAGTTGCCATTGCTAGTGCATCAACCTTTCCCTCCTATAGCCACCGCAATCTCCCTCTGTCCCTTGCTCCGTTGTTCATGGTTTCTCTCTCTAAGAGAAGAACTAGTTGGAACTACGAATTTTGGATTGTCCCTTCCCCCTAATCTTTCTCTTAGAGTAGTGGGTAAGTATCAATCTTGTCCTATTATTATTTTGTGTTCTCCATGTTTATCAATTGTAGAATTGGGGTTTTAGGAACCCTAGTTCTTTAGATTTGGGGTTTTCTATCAATTGAAGCTAATTGATGCAAATTGATGGTATTATTAGCTCACACATATTCTATTTGTCTTGTTCCTAGAGTCTTTAAGCAATTGAGCATCTACCGTTGGATTGGTGACACTCCGGAGTTGATCTTCGATTCCTATCTAATAACCATTTGTGAGTAGATAGTATATCTATACTTTATTTTTTGCATATTAAATTTTAATGATAAATATGCTATTAAAGTGTTTTATATTTACTTAGTGGATTTTATTCATAAATAGTCATGGAGTTAGTTGAGAAATTATGAATTTGAATTGAAAATTGTTTATGAAATGAAGTGTGAAGGTTTCGAAGTTCTCATGTTTGATTATAAGATATTATATATGTATTTGAATTTTGTCTAATTGTGGAGTCATTGTTAGACTATGATTTGGATAAAAAAAAATAAATGAAGAAAAGAAAAGAAATGAGTTCTTAGTTTGAAATGATGAAACATATTTTTTCATGATTTGAAGAAGATTTAGAATTTACATAATGATGATGTTTTTAAATTATTTTTATGGGAGAAATTAATTTATTAGATTTCATAAAAATTTCATTCTGTGCTACTAGGATTATTTGGTTTGTTTGATTAGTTTATTTTCTTAAATATTATGATTATTAAATATGAATTAATTATTTAATTGAAATTATTGCTAGCTTTCTTCATTGATTTTATAATGCCATGACTTTGATATATGTTATTTCAATGTGCATTGAAAAAGTTTATGATATTTAATACTTGAAATGTTAGATTAATAGGAAGATTGAATTTTTCATTTGTAAATTGTGTTTGATAAAAATTTATTCAAGAAAACTATGATGGATTCTAAGATGGAATTATCACTTACCATAGCAAAGAGAAATAATGGCAATATCGCTAGCTGTAGCGAAAAGATATAACGCCATTACTGCTCACCATAGCGAAAAGATATAATAGCAATACCACTTACCATAGCGAAGAGATATAATAGCATTATCGCTTGCCATAATAAAGAGATGTAACGGCCTATGTGTACATAGTTTCTCTCAGTGAGATAAAATTTAAAAAACCCTTAAAATGAGATTAAATGAGGTGAGATTACTCCCCAAATAAAAATTGTTCTTTTTATATAACTCTCATGAGTATTTGATGGTGAAGTTAAATTTTATGTGAGAATATGGAATTGGAGAAAATAGTGAGAAAATGTATTTAGTAATTATTTTTGAGATTTTGCTTAGAAATAAAATTTCGAGGAGTATTTATTTTCATACTGTGAAAGAGGTATGGAAAGTATGGACTTGTATATGGCTACATGCCAACTCCAATTAGCAAGTTTGGTACTAACTTGCACATGACCTTGGGTCATGTCTAGACCTGTTATTATTCTACTTCGAATAACTCCTTATTGGTTTTATGGGTTTATATAAAGTTACTTTTTCAAGAAATCTCATGTTGTGATTAAAACTATATTCTTATGAGCACATATATGTTATTATGTTTATATTGTTTTATGCTTGCATTTAGTAAACTACGGATATTGTATCTCCCACTGAATTGCAAAACTCATTCTGTTGCCCTTCATTTTTTTTCTAGATATAGGTGCTAGTACCGGTTTTGTTCTTCCAGCTTAGCTATTAATCAAGGCTAAAATGGTGAGCCTTCTTGAGAAGATATTCTTTATAGTTAAGATCCTTTTTAAAATAGTATCTTTTAGTATGTCAGTTGCTCCATATGTTATAGGTAGAGTTCTTCGACTAAGGTTATGCTTATGTTTGAGATTTTATTACTTGACTATATAGATTATGTTATAGAAATGATTTATAAACTTAATTTGTATTACAGTTAGACTGCTAATATGGAATATGATTAACGCATATTGGTCTATATTGAGATATTGTTGTATTTTGAAATGGTGCATTTTGAGAATGCTTGATGCCCAATTGTTGTGGCATAGCTTTTGGGGGATATTGCAGATTGAATTTTTGTTTGGGGAATGTCCAAGAAACAGAGGAAACTCTATCCATTTTCCTAAAAAATTATGTGCATTAAGGCTTACTGGGGAAGCTAGGTTCCTTATGTGCCAATCATAGTCTAAGTTGGGTCCTGACAAGAAAGCAAACTTCCTTCTTCTATAATTGACATGATTACTACATCCATCAATACAGTTCAATACAACTTGCAATTAATTTTTTTTCCTCATGGACTGTGTTGTTTCTTTCTTTTTTCTTTTTGGGTGCAAGTACTTTGTTGTTTCTTTATTGTTTTTTTTTCCCTTAATCAAGAAACAAATTTGTTTAGTCTAGGACATATAAATAACAAAATATATAGTAAAGCTATTTTTTTAATTTATGTCAAAAAAATTAATTGTTATGGGAAAATATTAAAGCCTTTAAATAATTTAATTATTTTTAATTGATCTAATAAAAATAATAAATTAAGATAAAATTATGATTAATAATGAAAAATTAAAATTAAATTATTATTTTGATTAAAATACAAAAGAAGGGCATTAATTAAATAGAAATCAACTAAAAATATATAGGAATGGGAGTGACAATAGATATTTGGAAGTAACATTTATCCCAAATAATTAATTTATTTTACTTTTATTTATTTGTCATAAATTGAAAATAATAGTTTTACTATCTATTTTTTTCTTATTTTTGTCTTAAATTAAACAAAGTTGTTTCTTGATTAAGGGGAAAAAAACAATAAAGAAACAACACAATACATGACAAAAATAATAAAAGTAAACACTCGCAAGTCGTATTGAACTGTTGATGGATATAATTGTCCTTCCAATTGTTGAAGAAGTTATCTTACTTTCTATATGGCTAAACGAAGACTGTGCTGTGAGATGCCACCAAAAAGATAACACTAGAGTTTAACAAGACTTGCGAGAGTGGTAATAAATATTTGAGAGTGACTGTTAAATAAGTAAAAGTGATTTTTTTTTTTTTGAGATAATAAATATGAAAGCCAACAACTTTTATGTGTTTGAATTAAATTTTGCATAAATAAGTTTTGTATAAAAGTTCGTTTACATTGAATTATGTTCCTAAAATTTTCTTTTAAATATGAAATTTATCTTTCATTTCAATTTGAAGTTTTGTAAGAATGACTTAAGATATATTTTTCAAACCAAAAGAATAATTACCAATGTTCGCGCTGCACATGCTTGAATTACCAACAAAGCAAAAGATTTGTCACAACACTTGCTATCTCTCCCAATATGTATTCAGAAATATATCAGTGAGGCATTAAAATGAAAAATGAAAATGCAGGAAGGCAATCTTTTATCATACATTTAACATTTAATAGGTGGACACTGTAACCCACAACAAACCTTGTACAAAATGAAGCCAGAATGGATAATGAGTACAAATAAAAAAGAAAAAAGAGCACTCTATCGCATGGGACGAGGCTTTTTCTGTTGGCTATGATTTCCTCCATTTTGGTGCGTAAGCCTCAAATTTGTCAACAGCTTGATCCATAACAGCAAAATAGGCACCACCCCATGATCTCTTGATTGCAAAGATGAAATAAGGAACCAGGACCCCTGTTGCAAACCCCAAACCAAGACTCAAGTAAAACCATTTATCAACCAATCCATCATTATCTGCATTCTCATCACTTGGTCCCTTGTCATAGTCATGACTAGGATCATTATCACCTGGACAACTCACCTGAAGGGGAGGACCACAGAGACCGGGATTCCCAGCAAAACAAGATCCATCAAACGTTGTCATCTGACCTGCATAAGGAATTGTACCCACGAGGTTGTTGTTGGACAAATTCAGGTACCCCAGAAATAATAAGGAAGACAAGCTTGTGGGAATTGTGCCAAATAGTTGGTTACTTGAGAGATCCAAAGATGACAGTTGATGAAGATTCCACATGCCTTCAGGAATTTGGCCAGTTATTTGGTTTCTTGACAAGTTGAGAACCACCAAACCAGACAACTTTGTTGTTTCACTGGGAATGTTTCCACTGAAGTTATTATGTGAAAGGTCTATGCTAGTAACAAGGGAAAGAGTCTTGGTGTACTCTAGACTTTGGCCTTTCGTAGTCACAAGCAAGCTTTCTGCATAGTACCAGCCATTAAATTCTCCATACAGCAAATATTTGTTTTGCTTTTGCTCTTCAGCTATGGCTTTCAGATAACCTAAGCTGGGTGGAATGCTGCCAGCCAAGTTATTTCTGGCAAGGTCTTGACTTGCAATGAACTTAGTTTTGAAAGCTCGTGAGGCAGTCCTCCAGAAAATTCACTATACCTCAAACTAAGAATTCTAAGATATGCAAAGCCATCCCCTAGCCAAGGTGGAATAATACCAGAAAATCTGTTGTTTCCAAGATCAATGGTTTCCAGATTCGACAAATTTCTAAAAGATGATGGCAAAGTCCCCCAAAATTGATTGTCATTCAAGTGAAGTGATCTGAGTTGTAGCAACTGACCCAAAGAATTTGGTATTGACCCAAAGAAACTGTTGCTCGCAAGGTCTAGTACATTCAGATAAGAGTAATTTTCCAGGCTAGACGGGATCTTTCCAGTTAAGCTGTTGTTTGAAAGATCAAGGACTAGAAGATACTGCATTTCTTCTAAAGACAATGGCATTTCTCGTTGGAGTTGGTTATGTGAAAGAGATAAGAAAAACAACTGAGGCATGATATGGCCTATCTTTCGAGGGATTGAACCAGAAAATCGGTTATGTGAGAGTTCAAGCAAAGTAATCCCAGTTGTTGTAAGGTGAATCGGTCCCTCGAAAATGTTAAAGCTTAGATCAATACTCGCTGATGGGGCCACAGGTGTTCGGTTTGGAAGCTGCCCTTGTGACTCATTATGGGAAATGTTTAAAAATGACAGATTAGATGACATATCCCAAAACCAGTTTGGTATATAACCAGAAATACTAGCATTTGACATGTCCAAGCGGATGACCTTTTTTAGTGATTTTAACCAGGCAGGAAAGGAAGGACCCAAAACGCATGAACCCATGTAAACACTCGTGACTTGGAATGGAGGGACCCAATTGGAACTGACAGTCAGAGTGAATGAATTGGAGGTTAAGAATAAAAACTCGAGCTTACTAAGCTTTGAAACATGTGTTTCTGAGACCATGCCCGCCAACTGATTGTGTGAAACATCTAAGAAAAGCAATTTAGAAAGTTGTCCTATGCTTTCGGGCAGAGAACCATTGAGTTTGTTCCCGTTGAGGCTCAAGTATTTAAGATTTTGTAATGATCCTATGGAAATCGGAATTGGACCTTCAAACAGATTATTACCAAGGTCAAGGATTCCAAGATTTTCTAGATGAAATAACCAATCCGGAGTTTACGGCTAGTTGGTTATTGTCCAAGTAAAATACCTCCAGATTAGGTAGAGGTTTTCTAGACGGACAATTGTCAGTTCCCTCAAGATATTCTGGTACATTTCCTGTCATGTTGTTTTCTGATAGAATCAATGCCTTCAAGTTGCAGAGTCTACCAATTGAGCTTGGAATATCACCCTCGATAACATTCCGAGCAAGATGAAGGAAAACGAGAGAAGTCAAGTTTCCAAAAGAAGAAGGAAGCTCCCTATGTAATTTATTGTATGCTAAATCAAGCACTTGAATCTTTTCCCATTTTCCCATGAAGAGTTGAGAGTAGCTTGTCATCGATTCAAATTGACTTCTAAATACAAGTATTGTAAATTTGGCAGCTCTCCAAAACCAAGTGGTATTCTTCCATACATGCTGTTATAACTTATATCAATGAGTTGTAGGCTGGTTATATTCAGGAGCCAATCAGGTACTTCTGACACAAATTTGTTATCGCTAAGGTCTATCAAAGTAAGTGAAGTAAAATTAAGGGTTGGAAGAGATGGAATAGGACCAAATAGGCTACAGGTAGATAGATGCAATTCAATTAAAGAGGGCAGCTGGTTTATTGTCCTAACCCAGTCTACTCCTACCAATGAAAGGTCAAGCCAATCCATGGCAAGATGTTCCAAATAGACAAGACCAGTCATCCATTGTAGATTTTCAACATATATGTTCGAAAAACTAAGATCAAGAAATTTCAGGTGGGAGGGGTTTCTCAAATTTGGAGGAATTTTGCCACTAAAACCAGTATTTGAGAGGTCCAGATATTGCAAATTCTCCAGTGATCCAAAGAATGCAGGAATTGGTATGCCATGGAATGCGGTATAACTCAAGTCTAAATGCCTTAGTGACTTGAGCTTCATCAATGATGGTCTTATCTTACCATTCAAATTTAAGAATCCATACCTGCCAGAAGAATAATGAGAACCCCAGAGATCAATTGCAACAACTGCTCCCGTGCTGTTTTCACATTGTATTCCACGCCATTAACAGCATTTGCCATGTTGGGTACCAGAGTAATGGAAACAGATCAACGCAACTAAAATAGAGCTAAGAGTAATAGAACTGACACACAATATTTACGTGGAAAAACCCCTAATGATGAGGGAAAAACCACGGGCAAGACCAAGAAAGATTTTCACTATGTGGAAGATAAAATTACACCTCTCTCTAATTATAAGGAGAGAACAATAACACCTTCTCTTATACTAGGAGAATACACCTCTCTCTATAAAAATAGGAGAAACTCTCAGAAGACACTATATATAACTATGCTCTCTGATGCTTCTACTGATGCATATTAAAACCTTCAGCAGCTTGCTATTTATAGAGGCTCGAGAGTTATTGTGCAATCAATGCACAGTAACTTCACATGCATTTCGGTAGGTGCACCGAACCCTCTCACATATGCACAGTAAGTTACTGTGCATGTTTGAAATTTTCGTCAATCAGCATGCATACACAGTAGAAATTCTACTGTGCACTTTGAAAATTTCTTTCGGTTGGTGGCAGCCACTGAATGTGGCTTTATACATTCACAATCTCCCACTTAAAGCCACTTTTGGTGAGCTTTCAAAACCTTTTCTCATCTTGCCAATTCCATGCTACCTACGTTTCTGATAGGCCATAGGAAGATCTACACCATTTAAACTTGTCAGTATTGATCGGCTTTGTCATGACATCTGCTAGGTTATCTTTCGTATGAATCTTCTACATGTCCACATTTCCTTCTTCCACTACTTCTCGAACAAAGTGATGTTGAACTCCTATGTGCTTTGTCCTGGAATGAAAAGCTAGATTTCTTGCAATATGCAAGGCACTCTGACTGTCACAATACACAGTAATCTTTGACTGCTTGTGCTCGAGTTCCTCTATTAACCTTTGAATCCAAATAGCTTCCTTGCAAGCTTGTGTAGCTGCCATATATTCAGCTTCTGTAGTAGATAGAGCTACAACAGTCTGTAACTTGGATAACCAGCTCACAGCTCCGCCTGCAAGTGTAAACACATAGCCTGTAGTAGATTTCCTTTTATCAAGATCACCTGCAAAATCTGAATCAACATATCCTCTGACAACGAACTCTGATCCTCCAAAACATAGTGCAACACTTGAGGTTCCTCTAATATATCTTAGGATCCTCTTCACAGCATTCCAATGCTCAGTACCTGGATATGCCATAAACCGACTGACCAATCCAACTGCTTGAGCAATATCTGGCCTGGTACAAATCATGGCGTACATAAGGCTTCCCACCGCTGATGCATATGGTACTCGAGACATTTCCATCCTCTCCGCTTCATTGCTAGGACACATACCTGAGGATAATTTGTAATTCACAGGAAGTGGGGTTGAGACTGGCTTACAATCTTGCATGTTGAAGCGTCGCAAGATTTTCATCAAGTAATTCTTCTGTGAAAGCCAGATCTTCCTGTCCTTTCTATCTCGGTGAATTTGCATCCCTAAAATCTTGTTTGCGGGTCCCAAGTCCTTCATATCAAACTCCCTAGCCAATTGTGCCTTCAATTCTTGGATTCGATCTTTGTTGGGGCCTACTACCAACATGTCATCCACATACAACAACAGAATGATGAAAACATTGTTATGAAACGTCTTGTAGTATGTACAATGGTCTGAACTCAGTCTGTTGTATCCGAGGCCAATTATGAAGGAATCAAATCTCCTGTACCAACACCTTGGCGCCTGCTTTAGACCGTACAGAGATTTGGTCAACCTACAAACCAAGTTTTCTTTTCCTTTTTCCTCAAAGCCTTCTGGTTGGAGCATATATATCTCCTCTTCAAGTTCTCCGTGAAGAAAAGCAGTTTTCACATCTAACTGCTCAAGATGTAAATCAAATGCAGCACACATAGCCAATACTACTCTGATAGTGGTAAGTCTGACAACTGGAGAAAATATCTCATTGAAATCAATACCTTCCTTCTGAGCAAATCCTTTTACCACCAGTCTTGCACGATATCGTTCCACTCGATCATTGCCATCTCGTTTGATCTTATAGACCCATTTGTTGCCGATGGCTTTTAAACCTTTTGGAAGTGTAACAAGTTCCCATGTTTTATTCCTATGCAAGGCCTCCATTTCTTCCTGCATTGCTGCCATCCACAGAGAAGCATCTGGACTATTCAAAGCCTCCTGAAAGGTTGATGGCTCTCCTTCTTCTGTTAGAAGACAAAATGCATCGTGGCTTGCCATAACATAGTCTGAATGCCATGAAGGTGGCTTTGTCTGGCGTGATGATCGCCTATCTTCTGTATCATTGGCCTCTACTGGTACTTGTTTATCATGCTCTGGCTCTGCTTCAGAATCTTTTTCTTCAAATTTCTCATCTATCTGAATAGTAGTGGTCTCCTTAACAGTGCTGTCATTTCTTTCTTCACTTTGCAGTTCATTTTCTGCAAATATAATATCCCTGCTGACAATAACCTTGCGGGCAGTGGGATCCCATAAGCGATACCCCTTTACACCGTCAGCATAGCCCAAGAATATACATTTCCTAGACTTCGGGTCTAACTTTGTTCTTTCTTAGGAGTTGTACATCACATATGCTGGACATCCAAACACTCTTAGGGAAGAATAATCTGTCGGCTTACCATTCCACATCTCCATTGGTGTTTTTAAACCAATTGCAGTTGATGGCGACCGATTGATCACATAACGTGCGCTGATCGCTTCGCCGTAAAGACTTGGCTAAACCTGCTGTTCTTAGCATTGCTCTTGTTCTTTCTAGAAGAGTCCTGTTCATCCGCTCTGCTACACCATTTTGCTGAGGTGTATATGCAACTGTGAATTGCCTTTGAATACCCTCATGCTTGCAAAATGCTAGAAAATCTCCATCTGTATATTCTCCTCCATTGTCTGTCCTCAAACACTTGATCTTCTTACCAGATTCCAGTTCTACTCTTGCTTTGAAGTCTTTGAATATTTGAAACACATCTGACTTCTTCTTGATTGGGTACACCCATAGTCTCCTGGAGTAATCATCAATGAATGATACAAAATATTTTGCACCTCCCAAGGACATTTCTGGTGACTCCCACACATCAGAATGAATCAAGTCTAGAATGTGCTTACTCCGGGCAGTTGATCTATCAAACTTCAATCTATGCTGCTTGCTTGTAACACAATGCTCACAAAATGGTAGATTCACCGATTTGAGCCCAGAAATGAGATTACGTTCTGCAAGAACCTTCAAACCACGTTCCGACATGTGGCTTAGTTTGCGATGCCACATCATCGTCGTTTCTTCTTCACTTGCTGATGCAATTGATGCGTCTGCCTCCTCAGAACGTATCTCCTTGAAGTCTGTATAGATTTGTTGTGGTCTTTTCTGCTTTCATCAACACAAGAGCACCTTTAACAACTTTCAAGATTCCATCTTCAGTACAAGTCTTGCACCCGAGATCATCCAATTGCCCAATAGACAATATATTCTTCCTCAAACCCTTCACGTGTCGCACTCCTTGAATTGTTCGAATGGAACCATCAAACAATTTTATTTTGACAGTACCAACACCAGCAATTTCTAAGGCATGATCATCTCCCATGAACACAGATCCTTCTGAGACAGGTTCATAACTGTAAAACCAGTCACGGTGTGGAGTCATGTGCCATGATGCTCCTGTATCCATTATCCAAATATCAATGAGCCTTTTATTGCTTCTAGAACCAATTGCTGCCTCGCTACATAGGATTTCTCCATCCTCAAAGGTACTTGCAACACATCCTTGAGAGGTTGATGCTTCTGGGGCTTTATCTGCATTCTTCTTGTTATTTCGACAATCTTTCTTCAAGTGCCCTCTCATGCCACAACGGTAGCATTTGAAGTTCTTCCTTCTTCTTGACTTTGATCTACTCCGACCATGACTCCCACTGGAATCACGCTCCATTGATCTCCCTCTCATCACCAACAATGCCTCTCCATGCTTTGAGTTCTCCAATCTATCTTCCTTATTCCTCGCTACCGACTCTTCTTCAAGAATAGCACCGGCGACATCATCAAAGGATAGATAGTTGGCAATATTATTATTTGTGATGTTGATAATGAGTTGATCATATGAGTCAGGTAGACTTTGAAGTAAAAGTTCCGCACGTTCATTCTCCGTTATTTTATAATCTGATGCTGTAAGCTGGGAGAATAATGTGTTCAGATTGTTGATGTGGTCCGTTACCGACGTGAACAGTATGTATACGTGAACTGTATCGTATATTTATACCGTATATGGAACAAATCCAGTATACATTAACAATACTGTAAAAGTATACAACTACACGTATAAACAGTGACCAAGAGTAGTAACCCGCAGCGTGAACTATAACCAATGGCTTTGATAAGTACCAGGTAAAAATTCTTTTCTGATGTGGAAGATCAGCCTAAGCTGCAACCACAGAGCATACTAAGAATAAATACCACCAAACCAAAGCTCTGATACCACTGTTGGGTACCAGAGTAATGGAAACAGATCAACGCAACTAAAATAGAGCTGAGAGTAATAGAACTGACACACAATATTTACGTGGAAAACCCCCTAATGATGAGGGAAAAACCACGGGCAAGACCAAGAAAGATTTTCACTATGTGGAAGATAAAATTACACCTCTCTCTAATTATAAGGAGAGAACAATAACACCCTCTCTTATACTAGGAGAATACACCTCTCTCTATAAAAATAGGAGAAACTCTCAGAAGACACTATATATAACTATGCTCTCTGATACTTCTACTGATGCATATTAAAACCTTCAGCAGCTTGCTATTTATAGAGGCTCGAGAGTTACTGTGCAATCAATGCACAGTAACTTCACATGCATTTCGGTAGGTGCACCGAACCCTCTCACATGTGCACAGTAACTTAGTTACTGTGCATGTTTGAAATTTTCGTCAATCAGCATGCATGCACAGTAGAAATTCTAATGTGCATTTTGAAAATTTCTTTCGGTTGGTGGCAGCCACTGAATGTGGCTTTATACATTCACATGCCACCCCTCCATGAAGAGAGCCCGCTGTCAGGATCGTTAAGCCCATTCTTGAAGTCTATGAGTGCCTCTCTTTCATAAGCTAGGCAATCTATCGGTTGAGCATAGGCATAGCTGCTTGGAAAATGATCTTTAACTATGAACAAACTAGTAATAGCAATGAAAATAGGCTAGTGTTTTCCATTGATGTTACTCTCAATCTCTTGGCTGCAATCCAAGAAACATTTCTCAACTCATTACTTATCTTCATACCCTTGATTTCCATGTAAAACAATAAAATTTCTTCAATTCCATGGAAGGGTTCAAAGCTGAGCTTTCACAGACATGACAAAATGAGTCTATATATATATATATATATATATATATATATATATATATATATATATATATATATATATATATATATGTTGTATTACATTGTATTGTACTACTTAATAATGTAATAGTTGACCATCGCATGCAAATAAAGTTGCATGAAGGTTTCTGAGAAGAGAACCCATTCGAGACAATTGGCAATGTTCCATGTTCTTAATCCTATTAAGTTAGAATACCCCCTACAGTCCAGTGACCAAAATTTTTTATTAGTGGGTCACTACACTTGGAAGAAAAGGAAGATTGCTCTGACAATAAAGTCCGGAAAGTCTAGCAAGATGCCAAACTAATTTTGTTTTATTTCATTGCAAGTTTCCTTGTAGGAACTATGCAATGTGCCGGCTACTAGTGCCAGAGACAATTTTGAATAGGAAGAATGAATCTTGCTCTGGTCTCCAAATACTGCAACCTTTCATCTCTTCATCTCTTTTTTTTTTGCCCTCCGTAATGTACAAGTGAATTAAGTAATGCCGGGTCATACCATAATCAAAGGAGGATACAAAAGAATCCGACTGTTACATTGTCATGTCAGGGATCAAGTTTTATAAACAGGAATATTAAAAAATTTTAATCGACGAGTGCATACATGATACATCAATTGGTAGGGGTTGTTCTAACTTTACTAGAGATCTTGGGATCCAATCTTTAGCATGCAACAGCTTTAAAACTAAACGCCACCACAATATTGTAATGTAACAAGGTCGATGTAGCATCTGGAGGTTTTATAGTGTCTTCGTATGTCTGCCGTTATGTATATTGCTTTAAACAAAATGATTTTTTTTAATTTAAAAAGGGAATTTTTATGTTTTTTGACATGTTTATGTAAATTGTTTTAATAAAAGCAGAATCATTAGAAAAAGTATCAAAAAAATATTTTTTAAAAGTTATTAGTTTTTATCTTTTAGAAAAAGGTCTTTCTTATAACATAAAAAAATTAAAAATAAATAAAAATATTTTTATATGATATCTAAACATAAATGAATCTTACGTCCAAACATAAAATCTTTTTTATTTTTTCAAAAAATTTGATTTACAAAGATCATTTGCAGAAATATCTTTTCCAGAAAGATCATCCAAACCATCCCAATGTGTTCTAACTTCTAAGACAGTATTATGAATTTCTAAGTTGCACTAAATTGAAAGGCCAGCACTAAATTTAAATTATAATTCATTTTAACGAGTCTAGATAGAATACTCAGAGTGTCAATGGTCCGACCTCAAATTATTGAAGATTACGTTGGACAGATAAAAAAAAAAAAAAAAAGCATATGTGCGCCTG
Organism: Dalbergia cultrata; assembly: GCA_031216105.1. Taxonomy (NCBI): domain Eukaryota; kingdom Viridiplantae; phylum Streptophyta; class Magnoliopsida; order Fabales; family Fabaceae; genus Dalbergia; species Dalbergia cultrata. The sequence continues at coordinate 8,151,637 of CM062345.1, forward strand.
AATTTAAAATTACACAGATGTAATTTTATAGAAAAGTTAGCTTGCATGAAATACATTTTTATTTTCGATTCTTTTTGTTTCAATATGAGGTCTATATTTCATTTCTTCTGTATGAATGCTAGTGGTCCAGAAAAATAGTTGTGTGAGAGATCTAGCAGGTAAATCGTATCTGTTGCAAGGTTAACTGGTCCCTCAAAAATGTTATAGCTTAGATCCAAATTTTGCACATGGTCCCACAAGCATTGGATTTGGAAGCCGCCCTTGTAACTCATTATAGGAAATGTTTAAAAATGTCATATTAGATGACATATCCCAAAAGAAGGCCCCACATTCAAGTTACAGGGTTTACCAATGGAACCTGTAATGTCACCCTCAATAGCATTAACAGAAAGATCAAAGTAAACAAGAGAAGTCAAGTTTCCAATGGAAGATGGAAGCTTCCCATGTAATTTATTAAATGATAAATCAAGCACTTGTATCTTTTCCCATCTCCCTGCGAAGAGTTGCAAGCAGTTTGCGGTTAAATCATTATAACGTAAAGTCAAGGACAGTAAATTTGGCAGCTCTCCAAAACCAAGTGGTATTCTTCCATACAGGCCACTACTGCTTATATCAATGTGTTGTAGGCTGGTTTTATTCACAAGCCAATCAGGTATTTTTGACACAAAGTTATTAAAGCCAAGATTTATCACAGCAAGTGAAGTAAAATTAAGAAGTGGAAGCGATGGAATATTACCAAACAAGCTACATCCAAATAGATGCAATTCAACTAAAGAGGACAGTTGGTTTATTGCTCTAAGCCAGTCTGTTCCTACCGATGAAAGGATTGCAAAATCCAAGGCAAGATATTCCAAAGGGACAAGACCAGTCATCCATTACAAATTTTCAACATCTAGGACTAAATCACTGAGATCAAGAAATTTCAAGTGGGAGAGGTTCTCTAAATTTGGAGGAATTATTCCACAGAAACCAACATTTGAGAGGTTCAGGTATTGCAAATTATGCCACATATAACCTTGCGATTCTACTTCTTTATCCTTTAAGTTACTGCCTATACAACAATTCAACTACTAGTGTCCTAATAGCTCTAATTATAAGCATGGAGATCTCTATAATTTTCAAAAACAATCTTACATCGTGGATATAAACAAGAAAGTAAACAAGAGATTATTAAAACATTTTGGTGCATCTTCATGCATAACAGCTTACTGTGGATGCTCAAAACTAGCCTACCAACTCAAATTACCTTGTTATCATATAGGACATGCATACTAACTTATGTCACGCAAGGCACAAGCTCTAACATAAATCATGCAACAATGATGCCCCCCCCTTTTTTTTTTTTTTTTTTCATAACATACTAGTTGTTAATGGCATCAAAATTTCTTTAGATGATTTCATACATCATAAACAAAGCATCAATCCTACATTATGCCTATATGCATGGTTCGTACTCTCATCATGTTTCTATCCGCTAATTCTAGGCTACTCTTAGGCTAATTCTCTTCCGCTGGGGTATTAAGTTTCTCCTTCCTTCTGACTTGTAACTCTCTCTGAGATAACGGGCAATAATGGGCTACTACCTTGACCTCTTCATTGTATGATAATGGGAAACGTCGGGGAGGGCACTGAAAGGGGTGGCCCTGGCCAACGGTACCCGCGTCTGACCTCTATCTACGCTAGTTATTCCTGTTTGTGCTCCTTTTTTTTTTTTTAATGTACTCCGACATTGGACGTGCTCATTAACTACCTTTGACCGGTTTGAAATGGCTTGCTCGAGGCGCGATACACAACTGATATACAAACTGACATGGTGCTAATGTTGTGGCGATAGCAATGCCAACTAACGAATGACATAACTTACTAAGAGGAGAAGGAAAAACATAAGATCGAATCAAGAGCTCCAAGAAATGACATAGACTTTAACTAAACCTAGACATGACTGACTCTTCCTACAGGCCTCAAATAACATCACGTTAATGCAAATGGCCGCGGTTCCATTCACATAAACGTCACGCTATTTGTGGACACTTGCTCCAGTACTATGCAGGGAAACCTAATGCTCTGATACCACTTTGTCACGACCCGACTTGGGAGCGTGACCGGCACGTGAGGAATCCTATCCCCACGTAAGCCTTCTGGGTGACGTATCTCTCTATATGCATAAAATAGTATAATATCATACTTAAAATGAAATTTTCTTGCAAATCTATATCATTTTCTCTAATTAAAACATAATGCTCAATTTCATAAACTGAAAATATTCAATAATTAAATCTCTAAAAGCTCTTATTCAAATTTGCTGATTTATGAGTCATAACTATCTCATTACATAAGTCTCTAATTACAATTTACATTTCATATACATGCTCAATATCTGAAAATACTAGAATGTATCAAACTACATGCGTGGATAAGATCCTACCTGCACATCTACTGGAGCACCCTACTCTAGCATAGTCCTACTCTAAGCCTTACCACAAGGTAAGACTCACCACTGGAATAATGGTGTCTGTGGAACTGGAATCTAAATCACCTCTGAACCTGCAACTATAGGAGGAAGAGAGAGGGGTGAGTCAACGGACTCAGTGAGTGAGCTCTCACTCATCACCCACATGGGACAACCAAGAATATACATAATATAATATACATGCAGCAATAATGATTCATTTCATATTTAAATACATAGCTAGCTCTAGGAAAACACTTTTCATTTCATGTATTCATAAATAACATTTCTAACTCAAAATCAAGCATGAAATCATTTTAACTGAGGGTGCGGCAGAGCGTCGGGAAACAGTATGCTAAATATAATAAATATATCATAATAATAAAAGCTATAAAATTTTAAACTATGAAGTGAGACTCTGTCCCTGGCGAATCAGAGCTCCTGCTGAATCTGTAATTGTCCCTCTCGGACAAACTGTGGGCACCTAACTAGGTCCCTTTTTCTGTAACTGCTGGGGGCGAAACTGTCCTCTAACGGACAACTTGGTACCAAGGTTAACGATCTCTTCACAGCCGTTAACTAACTGTCTGTTTCCTTATCTCTACTGGCTAAACTAGTTTGACAAAAAGAAAACTATAGTTGAAAAGTGGGTACTCTGTCCCTGGCGAAGCAGAGCCCCTAAGTTCTTAGCACTCTAAGAGTTCTGAACTCATATAACTCTAACAATCTGACTTTAGCATAACTGTGGCTATGAAAATCGAGCCCAAGGGTTCACCACTTGTAGGCATTCCGATTTCAAGCCCACAGAATATGTATCTGGCAATTGCTAAAAATCATACTGAATTCTGTACCTCTTGGTACCATAAAACTAAATTTCTAAATTCATATCTTTACTAACATATTTCTCTATATACATGATAATACTAAAATCCTAATCCAAATGCTGGAGTTTTTAACCATAATACTCTCAAATCAAATAACAAAATTTATTCCAAGCTAGATCATACTCTTGTTCACTTTTTCTTTTAATATATATTTCAACTGAATACTCTAAAACCATATTTATAAATCTCAAGTCATGAAACTAAATCATGTGGCTCTAAAATCACATAACATATCTGATGAAATAATAATTTATAGATCATATATTCCTGTGATAAAACTCCTAAAGTTGCATATAAACATTTCCATACACATACAATCCAATTCATGGTCCCATGGTTTTACAAAACTCATTGTTTTATGCTATCACAATAAACCATAATTTTCTAGCTTGACGTAAGAATGTAAAATTCATAATATATATATTTTATCTCATCTCAAATTCCATATTTGCCAATCATTATGCAAGAAATATAACTCTAATGGGGAAACTAAGGCAATGAGGTCAAACCCACTCACCTGGAGGGGAGGGAGAGTTGACGTCAATACTAACTGAGCTCCGGGGAGCAGGGAGGGCACCAACGTCGACTATAATAACCACAAAACTCATTAATGATCTATGGGTAGCTCTAGATTTTCATAAACTAATTCTAATAACATTGGGGGGAGCACCCCCACTTGACAATAATGAGAGAAACTAACAACCTATTGCATGAGAAAGGAAGATCATGGAAGAAACTAACAAAATCCTTACCTTTGATCTTGGAGGATGAAGCTTTAATGGAGGATGAGAGTGAGGGGAAGGAAGAAGAAGGGGAGATGAGATTTTTAGGTGTAGGGTTCGGAAATAAAGAGGAATTTCCGAGTTTGGGGGTATATATTAGGGTGGAGGGGTCATTTGAGTGAAATGGCGCTGCTTTACACTATTCCTGCAAAACTGACACCGCTATAGCGGTTATAGACCGCTATAGCGGTCTAGCCGCTTCCCTGACCGTGAACTGTGCACTTATGACCGCTATAGCGGTCTCCAGAGACCTGAAAACATGCTGCATTCCTCATGTGACCGCCATAGCGGTCCTGGACCGCTATAGCGGTGACAGCAAACTCCAGATTCACCATTTTGCTGTCATAGGCATATGGCTTATCCAAAAACTCACTCACTTATTTCCATTTCTTTATTCCAAGTTAAATTAACTTTAAAACATAAATGTAAATAAGAAAATACCCCCCCATTTGGATTCAAATAAAATATCTAAAAATTCAAAACTCCAACCAATCAAAATCTCATTTCTTAGTTCTAGTTCATATTCCAGAATTCCGGCGATTTTCTAAACTTGGGGGCTAAAAACGAAGTATCTAGATGCTTTCAAAAATTCCTTAAACATCACTCTTCAACTTGTTTCTCTCTGGGGAACACTTACCGGGACTTTTGATCCCAAGATTGTGGCTCTAACATATAGCCCTCCAAGGAGGTGTAGGGCTCCAGACTTAGCAAAAACCCAGACCCGGCAACAGCAGTGGGTCCCAGGGAACCTTGAGGTCATGCAAAACTCGTCTACTGACACGTGTACCTCAGGTATTACATATTCAGAATTGGAATTTTCTTCAACTTGACATCAATAATGCATTCCTCAATGGTGATTTATTTGAGGAAGTATATATGGACTTACCCCTTGGTTATTCCGAAAAGAACCCCAACATGGTTTGCAAACTAAATAAATCTCTCTATGGATTGAGACAAGCATCAAGACAATGGTTTCAAAAATTCTCATCTGCTCTTCTTAAGATTGGTTTCTCACAGTCCCAAAGTGATTACTCACTTTTCCAAATAGGTACAGCTTCTAATACTGTTTTCCTACTTGTATATGTTGATGATATCATCATCTCGGGTCCAAACAAAACAACCATACTTTAGGTACAATCCAAACTTGAATCTATATTTAAACTCAAAGTTTTAGGTGATTTAAAATATTTTTTAGGCCTTGAGATTGCTAGATCCAGCAAAGGAATTTATCTTTCACAAATAAAATATGCTCTTAGTTTACTTGAAGACACAGGTTTCAAAGATTCCAAACCCACATCTGTCCCAATGGACCCTGGACTGAAACTCACTGCCAAAGATGGTGATCCTGTTAAAGATCCTTCACTTTTTCGAAGAATGGTTGGAAGATTGATGTACCTAACTATTTCACGCCCTGATATCAATTTTGCAGTTACAAAATTAAGTCAATATATGTCTGATCCTAGGGTACCTCATGAACAAGCTCTCCACCACTTATTTCGATATATCAAATCCTATCCAGGTCAAGGTTTGCTTTTTTCTGCCACTTCCTCACTCACTTTAAGTGCATACTTTGATGCAGATTGGGCCAGCTGTGTGGACACCAGAAGATCCACAACAGGCTTCCTTGTATTCTTAGGAAATTCCTTAATATCATCGAAAACCAAGAAGCAACCAACAGTGAGCAAATCCTCAACAGAAGTAGAATACAGGGCACTTTCATGTCTATCTAGTGAGTTAACTTGGATACAACAAATTCTTAAAGAATTTGGTCTCAATATCTCACTAGCATTAGTGTTCTCAGACAACCAATCAGCCATATACCTTTCAACTAATCCAACATTTCATGAGAGATCTAAACACATAGAAATTGATTGTCACTTCATAAGAGAGAAAGTTGCTGCTGGGATTCTGAAGTTAATACATGTCAAGAGCAAACACCAACTAGCTGATATTCTCACAAAGCCTTTAGCTCCATCTCAGTTCAAATTTTTATTCTCCAAGTTGGGTATTCTAGATATATACCTTCCAACTTGAGGGGGGGTATAAGAGATTAATAATGTAATATTATTCATTGGTTTAAGATTCAGTTAGTTACTTAGTTAGTTTCACATTTCAGTTAGATAGTCATCATTCTTATGTTAGTTATTATTACAGTTAGTTACATATATAACTAACTCATTGCTCAGTATGTATATAAAAACTCGATCCTTCCATCAATGAAGTAGTTTTCAGTTCTCTTCACTAATAACCTCTCAGGTACTTTAATCTTTTTTTTTTTCACCATGTACAGTCTTGCTACTCCACGCATACAAAGCGAAATAAGTAATGTCGGGTCAAAATCAAAGGATGACAAAACAAAAAAAGAAACTGATTGTAACACAATCATTTTAAGGATCAATTTTTCTAAACAACAGTAAGAAAAAATTATAAATCAAACATTTTGCCAACGTTGCATTGTGCTTAATTTACAAAGAAAAATGTTGAAGAGTAACTTATTCTTTTATTTCCTCCACCATTTGGAGTTTGGAATCCTTATTGTTAGCAGAATATCAAGCTTCTATAGCAAAATATCTGTTCTTTCCTCTCAGCATTTATTAGTTTTGTGATGGAATGGTATAATTGTTTAGCAGACATAACATTCAATTAGACATAATAACGTAACAACGCCGATATACAGCTCTTGAAGGTCTTTATAATTTGATCTTGATGGTATCATAACATTTAAGAAGGAATGGTTGAATTAAATGTTTCTTTAAATTTTTTCTGCAAACTCAACACAAATTTAAAACATTCAGCCGATTGTCTCTTGTTATTGCAGGAGATTTGTCACAAATGAAATGATAATCACTTAGAGATTGATTAAATAGAGAATAATGTCAACACTTGGTTTCAGTAAACAAATCAGAGATAGTTTTAGCAGGGATAATACTGAAACTGTCTACTAAACTAGTTCTCAAATGATCTTAATGAAACTTGTATTTTATTGAGAGATGAAGTTTAAAATCAGTTTTAACAATACAAGTTATTTAACAATCAATTTGTCAAAACCACTTTATCAAAATTTGAGCTTCAGTTTCTTAAAGACAAATACGAGATGATATATAATAGAAATGCGATATGAAGAGAAAGGATAGAAGAGTTGAACACAGGTATTTTATATTGGTTTGGATCTCTAACTTAGATCCTACATCCAGTTCTCACCCTTCAGGTAAGTGTATCCACTATCAATTTGGTCAACAAGTACAAACACTGAATATTGTTTATCATGCTTCTCCAAACTCTACCTGAGTAGTCTTTTCAATGAGCCTCTCCAAGCTCCACCCAAGTAGTTTTTCAATGAGCCTCTCCAAGCTCAATCAACCAACTTTTATCTCACAATATAAATCCTTACAATTATAGTTTCTGAATGTAGTTTGCTGTTTCACTCTCAAACGTATATAACTCTCAATACAACAACTTTCTAAAAACACTCTCAGAATGATATAATAACAAATGTTACAAGCTAAGAGAACAGGAAAATGTTTCAGTAGTGATTTTGAATTTTGATAGGAATATGGCTTTGGTTTCTCTTTCTTTCCTCTTATTTTGAGTATCTTCCAAGATCACCTTTTATAGGAGTGCAAATATTTGACCGTTTGATGGAGCTTGGAAGCAACAGTCACATGCTTTCTGATAAGGTCTTTTCATTTTGATGAACGGAGCTATTTCTCCTTTTTGTTCTTTGTGTTGTTTAGCCAAGAGATGCAACAAGAAAGGAAATGTCCATTTGGGCATATGAGAGAGATCCTTTGACATGTTTACTTTTCAAAATCTAATGGGACAACAGCACATAGTTGTTGGTTACTCCAGCAAAAACTTTTTAGCCTTTGGTTCCTGTGTTCTACCTTTAGCACTATTCTGCTATTATGCTAGCTTGATATATTCGCTTGGTTGAGAAGAAAAACCATTTAACATAAGTTAACAGATTTAAAGTAAAGCTGAAACACTTAACGAGTCAATTAGAAAGTTCAGCAAGCAATGTTAACTTTCAGAGCAAATTAAGATTAATATAATTATACAAAGTGTTTTGGTCATCACATTAGGATATATAAACCAAAAGATCTAAAGGCACTATTATTAATTTCTCTATTGCACTAAGTTTTTTTGTTTTTGGTTGAAACAGGATCTATTGCACTCAGTTGATTTCATTACTAGTACTTGAATAAGAAAGAAACACAAAAACAGACTGTTCTTTATCTTATAAAACCACGTAAACTTCATAGATAAAGTAATTACTTGTCTACAGCTTCTTTCTTTGTTAATTTGGTTCCAGAGTACTTTGCTATAGCTGTTGATAGTTTATCAATTATATTTTCTCAGAGGGAGACAGCACTTAAAGGTAAATTATGGATGTTTCGATGCTTGAATTGAATTTTTCAAAAAAATCGTAGGAGTATGTTTATGAGTTTGGATTTTGGAGGAGAAGGAAAGAGAGGAGAGGACTTATAATATAATTTTACACTACAAGCCCTCCCCTTCTCTCTCTTTCCCTTTAAAATCCAATGCACACACATACCTTAAGTCATTATAATATTGTACTCTTCTTTTTTTTAATGTTTCGAGAGCACTGGAAAATTTTTAGCAATTCAGTTTATTTGAAGAATGTCCGGGAACTAAACCCAAATAAAAAAAAATTAATTGAAACAACTACAATTCTGGGCCTAGACAAGCCCATAATATTAGCCCAATAGAAAGCAAGAAGGGAAGTGAACGTGCTCAACCCCATGTTAAGACTCTGCCCGGGAAAAAAAAATTAGGACATCTATGTTGCATTTCCAAAGTTGACGTCGTAATATGGCAGTCAAGCTGCACAATGTTAATCTTTATTCAATTATTTATGAGCGTCAGAGTTATATTTACTCTTTTCTAATACGGGTATATGAACAATATTCTCATCATAAGTTGCTGCAATAGTAACAATTAAATAATTAAAATTATAATATTGTATGAATTTATTATTTATGTACCATGCATTTAAGTTAGTATGTATGCGCTTCATTTTGATTTTTTTTTTTAAAGCTAATCTACATGCACTATCACTAAATTAACTCTATTTAAATCTTTTAACGATTCTAATATAATATATCAGATGATGGTATTAATTTTTTTTTACAAAAATAATTCATCCTGCAATATATCTCACAAACATTTATTGTACACAAATTTACAAAGAGTATTTTTGACCAACAAAAAAATACGCATTGTGTTTGAATTAATTGTTTCATCAATTAAATTTTATACACTTGTTAATTTGCAATGAATTAATTTAGATTTTAAATGTTTTCATTTCAATATGAAGTTTTGTATGAATGATAAACACAAGATATATTTTTTTCGAACCTAAAGAACAAATCGTTGGCTACACACACTTAACTTACCAGCTAAGCTATCCAGGATATGTCACAACAATGACTCTCTCTTCCAATATGTATTTTGACAGACATCAGTGAGGTATTAAAATCAAAATAAAAAATTAAAAAAGGAAGACAATCATTCATCGTGCATTTTACGTTTTATTGTTGGGAAAACAAAACCATAATGCGCAAGTACAAAACGAAACCAAGATGCATGATTACAAAACGAAAATGAAATCAGAATACATAAAAACTATACCACAACAGCACACCTTTAACATTCAAATGGTATTATTGAACTAGAGAAGTAGAAGGGCACTTTACTACCTGTGATGAGGCTTATTCCTTTTACCATGATTTATTCAATTTTGATGTCTTAGCCTCAGTAATTTGTAAACAACAAAATCCACAGCAGCAAAATAGGTGCCACCCCATGACCTCTTAATTGCAAAGATGAAATAAGGAACCAGGATCCCTGATGCAAACCCCAAACCAAGACTCAAGTAAAACCATTTATCAACTAATCCATCATCATTTGCATTCTTATCACTTTGTTGCTCGTCATATTCATGACTAGGATCATCACCCGGACACCTCACATGAAGTGGAGCATCACACAGACCAGGATTCCCAGCAAAACAAGACTCATCAAAGGTTGTCATGTGACCTGTATAAGGAATGGCACCGGAAAGATTGTTGTTGGACAAATTCAGATACCCCAAAAATGATAATGAAGACAAGCCTGTGGGAATTGTGCCAGACAGTTGATTACATGAGAGATCAAGAGAAGACAACTGATGAAGATTTGACATGCTTTCAGGAATTGGGCCAGTTATATGATTTCTTGACAAGTTGAGAACCACCAAACCAGATAACTTTGTTATTTCATGTGGAATACTTCCACTGAAGTTATTATCAGAAAGGTCTATGCTAGTAACCAGAGAAAGAGTCTTGGTATATGTTTGAGGTTGCCCTTTTGTAGTCACCACCATGCTTTCTTCATAGTACTTGTTTACATATCGCCCATACAGTAGATATGTGTTATTCTTTTGTTCTCCAGCTATGGCTTTCAGATTACCCAAACTAGATGGAATGCCCCCAATTAAGTAATTTCTGGCGAGGTCAAGAACTTGCAATGAACTTAGTTTTGAAAGCTCAGAAGGCAATCTTCCAGAAAATGCATTAGACCTCAAACTAAGAATTCTGAGATGCGCAAATCCATCCCCTAGCCAAGGTGGAATAATGCCCGAAAACCCGTTGTTTCCAAGATCAATGGTTTCCATATTGGACAAATTTCTAAAAGACGATGGCAAAGACCCCCAAAATTGATTGCCACTCAAGTGCAGTGATCTGAGTTGTTGCAGCTGACCCAGAGAATCTGGTACTGTCCCGAATAATGTGTTGCTCGCAAGGTCTAGTACCTTCAAATTAGAGCAATTTGAAAGGCTTGGAGGGATCCTTCCAGTTAAGTTGTTTCTTGAAAGATCAAGGACTAGAAGTGACCCCATTTGTCCTAAAGACAACGGTATTTTTCCTTGGAGTTGATTATGTGAAAGAGATAAAAACATCAAGTCAGACATGACATGACCTATGTTCCTTGGAACTGGACCAGAAAAGCGGTTGTGTGAGAGATCTAGAACTGCAATTCTAGCCGCTGTAATTGGATATTCATCCTTGGAAAAATCGAAGATTAGAGGTCCCTCGAAAAGATTAAAGCTTAGATCAACATAAGAATCATAACCATATAGTGACACTGGAAATAGATCTGGAAACCGCCCTTGTAACTCATTATGGGAAATATTAAAATATATCATATCGGATGATATATTCCATACCCAATCTGGTATAGAACCAGAAATGCTAGCATTTGACAAGTCTAATGACGAGAGTGGATTTTGTGATTTCAACCAGGCTGGAAATGAAGGCCCCAAAACACACGAACCCATACCCAACGCATCGAGTTGGAATGGAGGGACCCAGTTGGAACTGACAGTCACAGTGAATGAATTGGATGTCAATTGTAAAGTCTCGAGCTTGCTAAGTTTTGAAAAATGGGCCTCAGAGACTGTTCCTGCCAATTGATTGTATGAAACATCTAAGATTGACAATTCAGAAAGTTGTCCTATGCTTTCTGGGAGAGTCCCATTGAATTTGTTCCCTGTGAGTCTCAAGGTGGAAAGATTTTGCAATGACCCGATCGAAATTGGAATCGGACCTTCCAGCAGATTATACTCAAGATTGAGATCAACCAGATTTTCAACTTGATGTAACCAATCTGGGATTTCACCAACCAGTTGGTTGCTGCTCAAGTCAAGTTGATCCAAATTAGGGAGAGGTTTTCTGGAGGGACAATTGTCTGTTCCTTCAAGATGCTCAGGTAGATTTCCTGTTATCTTATTTCTTGTTAGAGTCAATGTTTTCAAGTGGCAGAGTTTACCAATGGAACGTGGAATATCACCCTCAATAGCATTATCAAAAAGAGCAAGGTATACTAGAGTAGTCAAGTTTCCAAGAGAAGATGGAAGCTTACCATGTAATTTATTGAATGGCAAATCAAGCATTTGTATATTTTCCCATCTCGACATGAAGAGTTGAGAGCAGTTTGCTGTTAGATTGGAATTGCCACGTAAAATCAAAGCTACCAAATTTGGCAGCTCTCCAAAACCAAGTGGTATTCTTCCATACAAGCCACAACCTTCTAGATCAAGATGTTGTAGGCTAGTTATGTTCACAAGCCAATGAGGTATTTCTGACATAAAGTTGTTATAGCTAAGGTCTATAACAGCAAGTGAAGTAAAATTAAGAGATGGAAGAGACGGAATATGACCAAATAGGCTACAACGAGATAGATGCAATTCAATTAAAGAGGGCAGCTGTTTTATTGTACTAACCCAGTCTGTTCCCACCGATGAAAGGTTAAGTCCATTCATGGCAAGATGTTCCAAAGAGACAAGACCAGTCACCCATTGTAGATTTTCAACATCTAAGCTTGAGTAGCTGAGACCAAGAAATTTCAAGTGGGTGAGGTTTCTCAGATTTGGAGGAATTTTGCCACCAAAACCAGCATTCGAAAGGTCCAAATATTGCAAATTCTCAAGCGATCCAATGAACGCAGGCATTGGCATGCCTTTTGAATACGTTAGAACTCAAGTCTAAATGCCTTAGTGACTTGAGCTTCATCAATGACGGTCTTATCTCGCCTCTCAGAAGATGGAATTCATACCTGCCGGAAACATAATCAGAACCTCGGAGATCAATTGCAACAACTGCTCCTGTGATGTTGTCACAACGTATTCCGTGCCACTGACAGCATTTGCTGCCCCTCCATGAAGACAGCACGTTGTCAGGATCTTGAAGCCCATTTTTGAAGTCTATGAGAGCTTCTCTGTCGGAAGCCAGGCAATCTATCGGTTGAGCAAAGCTGTCGGGAGCATAATCTATAATTATCAAGCAAGAAACAAGCAATAACAATGCAACGAGGTTGATCTTTTCCATTGATGTTTATCTCAACCTCTGGCTGCAAACCAAGAAATGTTTCTTAGCTCTTTTACTATCTTCATACCCTTAATTTTCGCGTAAAACAGTGAAGTCACTTTAATTCCATGTGGTTACTGTTGACCACAGTAGTTGACCGTGACCAGAACAATGCATGCGAAGTTGCATCAAGGTTTCCGAAAAGAAAACCATTAATTCAAGACAGATACCTAACTTCACACCCTTAATTAATTTACGCGTAACACAGTAAAGTTACTTTAATTGTTTGACTCCATGACTAAAAGACCAGAACAATGCATGCGATTTTGCGTTAAGGTTTCTGACAAGAAAACCATTCAAGACAATTGCCAACGTTTCAAGTCCTTAAGCCAATCAAAATACTTCCCAGTCCCCACTGTCCACTGTTCTGGTCTCCAAAGGTTGCCACTTTTCATCTTTTCTTCACTTCAATTATTTTTCTGTTATTTGAATATTGTCTTTTTTTCTCGTGATGTATACAGTCTTGCTAATCCTTGCATACAAACCAAATAAGTAATTCCGGGTCAAAATCAAGGGATGATAGAAAAGAAATGGATTGTTACACAATCATGTTAATTATCAATTTTTCTAGACAACAATATCAAAAAATTGAAGAGAAAATGATCTGCCAACTTCGCAATATGCTTAATTTACGAAGAAAAGTGCTAAGAGTAAATTACACCTTCATTTCCTCTTACAGGGTATATTTTAAAACATAAAGTGTATAATTACAACCATGAATAAAAAATTGAAAAATACATACACTTAGATAACAAATTGTACATTTGCAATAATCTATCTTTTAAATTTGAGCACAAGTAAGATTTTACATTCTATAATTTAAAGTAAAATCTATTCTGTCATTATTCTAAAAACTTGCACTCGCTAACTTGAACGTAAGAGTCCTTACGTATTCTCAATGGAGTGGGTGATCCAAGACAGAACTCAGACTTGGGTCCATGTAACTCGGGTAAGAAACCTATGATGTTCTTCCATGTTGATGTCGCAACTGGGCAGTCAGGCTACACTATATTAATCTTCATTCAATATATTATTTATGACCATAAGAGTTATTAATATCATTTTTTATGGGATTATTATTATTATTATTATTACTACGGGGAAGCATCCGAGTTATATTTACGCTTTTCTAATAAGCGTATAATTAGAAGAATAACATAATGAAAAGTTGCAGCAAAAGTAACTCAATTAAATAATTAAAATAATGATATTGTATGAATATATGTACACATATGCAAGCAAGCGTGAGTTTGATTTGATTACTTTAAGAAAGAAGGCTGCTTATTTGTTACTATAAAAAAGAATAGTACGAATGATTCAAACAAAATTTATGCTAATCGACATGCATGCACTAAATTAACTATATTTAAATTTTCTTAATGATTTAAATATAATATTTATACCAGAGGATGGTATTAGTTTTTTTTAGTACAAATAATTAATCTTTTGCAGATATATCTCAAAATTGTATTCAAACTTATGAGAGAGTATTTTGAATCAACAAAAATGTGTTATGGAAATGTATATAGTGAGATGATTAAATCTAAATCGTATAATTATATGTGAATAGTTAAAAGTAAAAGTTATTAAAAAGTAATATGATCACTTAAAAAAATCACATGAATTCATATTTTAATCCTAACCATTAATTTAAGATTTGACGTCCTAGATTTATTCGTCTCACTTTCATATAAAATTATTCCTCTCATTTAATTCTCTCTCTACATTATGGATAAATTTTGCATCAATTTAATTTTACAGAAATGTTAATTTGCAATGAATTAATTTATATTTCAAAAATTCATTTCAATATGAAGTTTTGTATGAATGGCTTAAACACGAGATATAATTTCAGTTTTCAGTTTTTTCAGTTTTTTCTTCACAACATCTGAAAACTGAAAACTAAAAACAGCAAATCAAGCAGCCTCGAATGTTCACTGCACCGAGTAAGCTGATCAAGATTTGTCACAACACTTATTATTTCTCCCAATATGTGTTTGGAAAGACACCAGTGAGGTATTAAAATTAGAGAGAGAGAGAGAGAGAGGGGGGGGGGGTAGAGGAATGGTACATGATTGAACTAGAGATGTAGAAAGGCACTTTACTGCCTGTGATGAGGCTTATTCCTTTGGCCATGATTTGTTCAGCCTCAATAATTTGTAAACAACTAAATCCACAATAGCAAAATAGGCGCCACGCCATGACCTCTTCATTGCAAAGATGAAATAAGGAATCAGGATCCCTGATACAAATCCCAAACCAAGAAGTAAAACAACTTATCAATCAATCCATCTTCATTTGCATTCTTATTACCTTCACCCTTATCATAGTCCTGACTAGCATCATCATCGCCAAGACATTTCACATGAAGTGGAGGACCACACAGACCAAGATTCCTAGCAAAACAAGATTCATCAAAGGTTGTCATATGTCCTACATAAGGAATGGTACCCAAGAAGTCGTTGTTGGACAAATTTAAGTACCCCAAAAATGATAAGGAAGACAAGCTTGATGGAATTGTGCCAGACAATTTATTACTTGAGAGATCAAGAGATGACAGCTGATGAAGATTTGACATGCCTTTAGGAATTTGGCCAACGATATGGTTTTTTGACAAGTTGAGAACCACCAACCAGATAAATTTGTTATTTCATCTGGAACATTTCCAGTGAAGTTATTATCAGAAAGGTCTATGCTAGTAACAAGGGAAAGAGTCTTTGTATACATTTGAAGTTGGCCTTTTGCTGTCACAACAAACCTTTCTTCATAGTAGTACCTAAGTCCATTTCCTCCATACAGCAAATATTTGTTTTTTCTTTTGCTCTTCAGCTACGGCTTTCAGATAACCCAAGCTGGGTGGAATGCTCCCAACCAAGTTATTTCTGGCAAGGTCAAGGACCTGCAATGAGCTTAAATTAGTTTTGAAAGCTCGTGAGGCAGTCCTCCAGAAAATTCATTATACCTTAAACTAAGAATTCTAAGATGTGCAAAGCCATCCCCTAGCCAATGTGGAATGATACCCGAAAATCTGTTGTTTCCAAGATCAATGGTTTCCAAATTGGACAAATTTCTAAACGACGATGGCAAAGTCCCCCAAAAGTGATTGTCACTCAGGTGCAGTGATCTGAGGTCAAGCAACTGACCCAGAGAATCTGGAATTGTCCCAAACATACTATTGCTCGAAAGGTCTAATGCTTTAGATATAAACAATTTGAAATGGTTGGAGGGATCCTTCCCGTCAAGTTGTTGTTTGAAAGATCAAGGACATAAAGCTTCTGCATATCTCCTAAAGACAATGGCATTTCTCCTTGGAGTTGGTTATGTGAGAGAGATAAGAAAAACAACATAGGCATGACATGGCCTATGTTCCTAGGGATTGAACCAGAAAACCGGTTATGTGAGAGTTCTAGCAAATCAAGCCCAGATGTTGTAAGGTGAACCGGTCCTTCGAAAATATTAAAGCTTAGATCAACACTTGCCAATGGGGCCACAGGTATTGGATTTGGAAGTTGCCCTTGTAACTCATTATGGGAAATGTTTAAAAATGACAGATTGGATGATATATCCCAAAACCAGTTTGGTATATAACCAGAAATACTAGCATTTGACAAGTCCAACCTGTTGAGTGTTGACCTCTTTTTGTGATTTTAACCAGGCAGGAAAGGAAGGACCCAAAACACATGAACCCATATGAACATTCCTTACTTGGAATGGAGGGACCCAGTTGGAACTGACACTCACAGTGAATGAATTGGAGCTGAAGTCTAAAATCTTGAGCTTACTTAGCTTCGAGAAATGGGCTTCAGAGATCACGCCTGTCAACTGATTGTGAGAAACATCTAAGAATGACAATTCAGAAAGTTGTCCTATGCTTTCTGGGAGAGTCCCATTGAGTTTGTTCCCTGCGAGGATCAAGGATGCAAGATTTTGGGATGAACCAAAGGAAATTGGAATGGGACCTTCAGGCAAATTAGAATCAAGAGAGAGTTCAACGAGATTTTCTAGTTGATGTAACCAAACTGGGATTTTGCCAACCAATTGATTGTTGCTCAAGTGAAATTGCTCCAAATTAGGCAGAGGTTTTCTAGATGGACATTTGTGAGTTCCTTCAAGATACTCGGGTAGATTACCTGTTATGTTGTTTTCAGATAGAATCAACATATTCAAGTTGCATAGTTTACCAATAGAAACTGGAAGATCACCTTCAACAACATTTTCTTCAAGATCAAGGTAGACAAGAGTAGTCAAGTTTCCTAAAGAAGATGGAAGCTTTCCATGTATGTTATTAGAAGCTAAATCGAGCACTTGAATCTTTTCCCAGCTTCTCCTGAAGAGTTGAGAGCAGCTTGCTGTCAGATCCAAATTTCCACTTAATCTCAATGAGAGTAAATTTGGCAACTCTCCAAAACCGAGTGGTTTTCTTCCAAACAGGTGACTATTTCTTATGTCAATATGTTGTAAGCTGGTTATATTCACAAGCCAATCAGGTATTTTTGTCTCAAAGTTATTAAGGCTTAGATCGATCACAGCGAGTGAAGTAAAATTAGGAGATGAGGGAGATGGAATATGACCAAACAGTTCACAATCGGATAGATGCAATTCAATTAAAGAAGAAAGCTGGTTTATTGAACTAACCCAGTCTGTTCCTACCAATGAAAGGTCAATTCCATCCAAAACAAGATATTCCAAAGAGAAAAGACCAGTCACCCATTGAAGATTGTCAACACCAATGTCTGAATAGCTTAGATCAAGAAATTTCAGGTGGGAGAGGTTTCCCAAGTTAGGAGAAATTTTGCCACCAAAACCAGCAAATGAGAGATTCAAATATTGCAAATTCTTAAGTGAACCAAAGAATACAGGTATGGGTATGTCATTGAATAATGAGTTAAAACTCAAGTCTAAATGCCTTAGTGACTTGAGCTTCATCAACGATGGTCTTATCTCACCACTCAGATTAAACAATCCATACCTGCCAGAAACATAATCAGAACCTCGGAGATTCATTGCAACAACTGCTCCTGTGATGTTGTCACAACGTATTCCTTTCCATTGACAGCATTTTCTGCCCCGCCATGAAGAGAGCCCATTGCCAGAATCTTGAAGCCCATTTTTGAAGTCTATGAGAGCTTCTCTATCTGAAGCTAGGCAGTCAACAGGTTGCGCAAAGCTGTTGGGAACATAATCTATAAATATCAAGCAAGAAACTAGTAACAGCAATGCAACCAGGGTGGTCGTTTCCATTAATGCTGCTCTCAAGCTCTGGCTCCAAAACAACTATTTCTCGACTCTTTTCCTATCGTCATACCCTTAGTTTACGCGTAACACAGTTAAACCCTTAGTTTACGCGTAGCACAGTTAAGTTACTGTAATCATGACTTCATGAATAAATGAGTCTATGAATGAGAAGTTGGAGTTAAGAGTCATACACAAAAGAATAGTAGTTGACCAGAACAATGTACGCGAAGTTGCATTATGGTTTCTGACAAGAAAAACACTCAAGACAATTGCCAATGTTCCATGTCCTTAAGCCAATCAAAATACTCCCCAGTCCCAACTGTCCACTGTTCTGGTCTCCAAAGGTTGCTACTTTTCATCTTCACTTAAATTCTTTCTCTTGTAGGCGAAGACTGCAGTGCTCCTTACAAAGTAGGGAGCATCACACACCAGGTTATTCAATAGTGTGGATTTGATGGTGTACAATTATATCAATTACTTATAACACACTTTATTAAATCCCATTCACATTCTCTCCCCCCCCCCCCTCCCCTTCTATCATTTGCATATTTGCTCGACCCTGCCACTCAATTCCATTTTCCAATCATATTCTTGACCGCCACTGTCCCTAGCTTACCCTCCCGTTCCGATTCCCACCTATTCTTTTATATCAATTGTTTAACATTGCATTATATAACTTGTTCTTTTTATGTTTCTTAATTATATTTCTCACGTATTTTAATATTATTATTGAATTTCTTCATGTAAACTTTATACGAAATGTTGTAAACCAATATATACGAAAAAGTTGTAAACTTGTTTATATACTTTATACTATTTTTATAAGTATTATATTGTTACAAATTTACAAGTTTGTACAATATGATTTATAAGTTTTTAGATACGTTTTACAAGTTTTCAAGGTTTGTAAGTTTTCAATAGCTATTTTATAGGTTACTTGAAACTATGGTGGAGGTACTATGTCACAGGTTTACTAGTTTATTATCATGGTTTACAAGTGTTAACGGAATGGTTTACAATATTCTACACTATGGTTTGCAAGTTTTTTTTTGTCTAGGTTTACAACTTAACAGGGCCTATTTTACAAATTATTTGAAACTTTCCTATAGGTTTTGTGAACTTGGGATAGAGGTATTGTGTGTCACAGGTAGAGGTAAAAAAATTATCTTTACCTATTTTTGCTCTCATAAAAACATAATAAATTTATAATTTTATTTTAAATAGTGAGAGGTTTTTATTTGATTAACAATCACATATTTTTTCAATTTCATAAGAAAATATAAATTGAGAATGATTAGGAAAAACTAAAGAAATGTTTTCTCTTTTAAAAAAATGAATTGATAACAAAGTTAGAAGTTTTTTTACTATGAAATTTGAATCTACTATTTACACCGTCATTGTCTTGATTTTTCAATAGGCGACATTGATAATACTCTTAGTCATTGTCTGTGCTCTTCATTATCAAAGTGAAAATTACCTGCTCAGCAGATATAATTATGTACATCTTGTTTCGTAAAATTATTACTACCAATTATTTATTTAAAAATTTAAGTATGAAAATCTCTCCAAAAAAAGAAAGCACAATAGCAATGGAGAAATTAGGTTCAACGAGTAAGGGGGAAAAAACGAGTTACAAATATTTTCCCTTTTTATTTTTCTTATTTCTTTCTTGGCTATAATTGAAATTAACATAATAGAATTGGTCAAATTTGAAATTTAGACAATAATCAACCTTTCTAATAATTAATTACAAATGAAATTATATAGTCACGATGATAATTAAACAAATTGTACAAGTATCTTGATGGAAAGGTACTATTTGTTAGGTTTACAAGTTTTTCTATCACGGTTTACAAGTTTTTACAGTATGATTTATAAGTTTTTATCGTATAGTTTATAAGTTTTTTGTCTAGGTTTATAAGTATTCTCTTCAAGTTTTCAGTAGCTATGCTAATATTATCCTCTGTTGCCTCGAAAAATAACCCCGGTGTTCTTTTCCATTGATGCTGCTGTCAAGCTCTAGCTCCAAAACAACAAATATTTCTCGACTCTTTTCCTATCTTCATACCCTTAGTTTACGCGTAACACAGTTAAACCCTTAGTTTACGCGTCACACAGTTAAGTTACTTTAATCATGACTCCATGGCTATGTGAGTCTATGAATGAAAGTTAAATTCGTACGCATAGAAGAATAGTTGACCTGAAGAATGCATGCGAAGTTGCATTATGGTTTCTGACAAGGAAAACACTAAATACAATTGCCAATGTTCCACGTCCTTCAGCCAATCAAAATACTCCCCAGTCCCAACTGTCCACTGTTCTGGTCTCCAACACTAAATACTACTTTTCATCTTTATTTCACTTAAATTCTCTCTCTTGTAATCTTATCTTTTTTCCCTCATGATGAACTAGAAATTGATTGTGTTGTGAGCATTTGCAATGATTAAAACATAGAATGACTCACGCGTTTTGTGCTTTAAAATAATAAGAAATAAGTGGTTATAGATATTTTCTAGGGCACATACTAAGTAATCTCAAGAGTATGCAAAATTTTCTCTTCACTTAAGACCCAAAGGTTTAAAATCCAATAGTTGAGGATTGTAAAGAGCATAAACATTTGCTGGGAGTCGAGCCAAAATTATTGCTTGCAAAGCAGTTTATCCTAACTGTTTGACTACAAACACTAGACTGAAACAAAGAAATCTAAAATATTATATTGGAATTGGAAACTAAAGAATCTGCCCGCCATCCTACTAGTTAAAATTGTTTTCTACTGTGTCAATGAGTTTAAGAAGAAATAATGCACACCAAGAAAGGGTAGTATACAAGCAGAGAAAGAAACTCTACTTTGCATTGGTTGTATCCGAGAACTCTACTTAAACGTTCTTTTTCAAAAGAGAAACGCCACTATTTATTTTGTGAAGTTATGACTACATAGCATGTCATCCAAAATTCTTAAACCTCGTCTTTATAAATTACCCTGATACTTCCATTAACAGTTACCGTCCTTCTATTTCTCAAATATGGCTTACCACTCGCGTTAAAACATCATCTGTGATGAGTTTCATTTTACCCCATTCCGAAACAGTTATAAGGAGGCCTTGATGCTGGCATAGTAAGCATAAATTCAGTGGCTAGTCTGGCGTCTGCTCGTCTGCATTTCAACACAAACCAGTCGAACCCTTCACAGCACAATTATGGATGCTAAATCAAATGAGCACCAACTCAGGAATGAGCAGCTCAGCACATACAAGCAGAACACGACACGTGAAAAAAGAGGGAGAAAAATGGATGCTATACAATGAGGCCATTCAAAAATATACATGCAAAATCCACACCAAGACACTTTGAAATGCCTTCCCGACACACATCTAAACCCTAAAATCTCATCAGTACAACAGTATACTGAAGATGAAAACTGAAAAAATAAGCACAAGAAATCCCACTCCTCCAGAATTACAACCTGCAAACAATGCACAATATTCACAAGGTCAAAATTTCGATCAGCACCCACTGATAAACACAAATAGATAGCACTTCTGTCATCTTCAATGCACATAATTTCAAAATAATTTGTAAAAAATATAATTCATGTATCCTAAACATCAAACTTAAGTATGCACAATGCTAGAGACAATATTTAAAGAAATTATTATGTAAATTTGTCAACAAATAACCTGTTGAATTTATTCATAAATAAATGGAACACAAATGGTGATGTCACTAACCAATATTTTTCAGTGTCTGTGAAGTTGGTAATGCAGGTAACGACATCTCTGCAAAGCTCAAAATAAACACAAGTTAAGCAAATGCAAACAATAGTTCGGAATATCAATATCCTGCATGACAATGTAGAGAAAAACAAAGTGCTAGGGAAAAGAAAATGTCCACACACATACCAGGTGCACAGAGTGACACAGTAACTGAAGACGACGAAGGCCAAGGTGCAGCAACGTTGTCACTCAAATCACATGTAAAGCTAAAGCCTGATGAATTGTCAAATATAACATCTGCAGGCAAGCTTCGTAGTAGACATCCTGCACATAAACCAACATTATCAATCTTATAACAATTCGATCATTCCTTTACAAGAAAAAAAATGACAGTGCAGCCAACTCCATGTGTTGGTTGAACCAATTTGCAAAACAGATTATTGAATTAAAAACAACAGCAGCCAACAAACCTTGTTGAAGTCCATATGCTGCACCAGCACCATGCACAGTCACAAAATAAAAAAAGTCAGGTCAGAGAAATCAAGAGAATGGACAAGGGCAGAAAATATGAACACCAATCAACAATGGAGTGGGAAAATACCTTGTATGCTGAAATCTTTCAAATCAACATCACAGAGCTGATAAACATTTGTCATTACTCCGGCTCTACGTAACATAGATCCAAAAAGTGTTGCACATATTATGGCTTGTTTATTTGTAATTAACATTTGCTTTTGTATTCCAGCAATGTATGTGTTTAATGAACTACAACAAGACGGGCTAGGGGCAGCTACATTCCGGCATGCATTAATTACTTCTGAAGGTTCGTTAAAACTCAAAGGACAAACTGCAAAAACATTATGCATTTGTTAGAAGACTTAAAATAACAAAGATAAAAATAATTGTAATTTAATTCTTGGAGCATAGATAAAAATTTCAAGCATCGTAATGATAAATTCAACATTTGATTAACTATCCAAAGTCCAAATATACTAAATTATGAATAATATAATTAAATGAAGTACCTTTGTTGACTTTGCAGGCAGATAGTATTCGGAATGCCGTATTTGCAGCCTCAAATGATAGTTTTTTGGAAAGATATGAATAGACAACACCTTTACAATCAGTAAGATAATCAGTATGATTTACTTCCCCAGAAACATTTCCATTATCATTGATCATCGTCTGTCTTCCAGATATCTGAAGTGCAGCATCCACTATTGCAGGCTGGCAAATAGGTCTACAACACTCTTTAAGTGGATCAACAGTGCTGCATGCCTCAAGTAATTTACTTGTATTAACTGTTTTTTCAAAAGTAGAAACATCCTTCACAGGACATGATCCACCTGTAAGATTTGATGATTTTATGGAGCAAAGTGTGGGGATCGTGCCATTTGCTCCTCTACTGTATAGGATTCTAGTGATATCAGTAAAACAATGATCAGAAACTTCATCTGGCAAAACCAAATTATCAGATTTCATTTTGAAGAAACCCTGGAAGATGTGGATTAAGCTACTAAACTGCGGACAACATATTACATTCCCTACAAGTGCTGCCAATGGTCCAGTGCAATCAGATGCTGTTTTATCTAGTATATTTGATATATCTGAATTTGAAAAGTTTACAGGACATTTCCCAGTTAAAACTGGTTCATATCTGGTTGGGAAAGTAGGGTACATTGGTGGCAAAGGATCAGTTGGATACGGGTATTTTGGAATGACAGCAGGTGATATTTCTATGGGATCAAAGAGCCCAGATTCTCCAGATGTAGGTTCCTTAGCTAACTCTACCAAGGAAGAAATTTGCCTAGGGTCAGCATGTGTTTCTTGTGCTGTCGCATCTTGGAAAGTATGAAGCCAAATGAAAAATAGAATTAGCTGACAGTACAAAGAACCTGCAACAATATAATCAGCACTTAGAAGTATAGAAAAATAATGTTCATACATACAACAGCAACAACAACCACCAAGCCATTTTCCATTAGGTGAAATTGATTACGTGGATCAAACAATGACATAGGGCAACTTGTGTCCTATTGTAAACTATGTCTACGGACAAACTATAATGCAAGCCAAAAATGCATATCAATGTGCCTTGATCTGAAGAATATTTGGAAAAAGAATTAGAAATTTGTTGATGCATATGTATGCATGAACACCTCAATCATAACCCAAACACCCTTAAAATGAGGTTCACAAAACTACAAAAGTTTGCATAAAATCAACAACAACCTAAACTGTAAATTAATGATGCACCGACAAGAAAGCACCCATCAATTGTACTATTTCTTACCCCTATAACAATTAGCATCCTGAAAGCAGCCCATAACTCCCTAGCCCTCTGGTACCATCGAGTTTTACACAGCAGAACCAAGTGGTTGCTGGTGATAAGCCAAATAGTAGCACATAGCAATGTAGCAAACTTGCTAATACCTCCAAGCTTGATATCTGTAATTAAAAGCTAGAGAATATTTAGTCTTTTGAAAGAGGATAATTAGAATGACGTAGTATTCAGACTATACCACTTAATTTCCAAAGCCAACATAAACATGCTACTGCATCGGACAAATCAATGAGGTTGAATTTCACGATATTACAATCGGAGCATCAATTCACAATGGAATTAAGGGGGAGGCCAATGCTCACAACTGAGTATCTAGGATTCATCATGAAAGTAAAAGCACGCCCCTAAGCAAGCTACTACAGGCATTCCACAGCATGTTCAATGCATGACAGTGGTTTTTCAAACCCTACTCTAGCAATTTATTTCTGCCATTTCTAATAATGATATACTTCGAGCTTAAAAAGCACAATGAAAATGGACCACAAAAACAAACGGAAAAGGTTATAGAAGTAATGTTCTGCTTCTCATTTTTTTGGCAACACAACAGGTGCAGACCCTCCCTTCCCATAAATCTCACCTCCCACACTGTCAACAACATTTTACCCTTGTCCCCCAGCCCCAGCCCCCACCCCCAAAAACACCACAAAACAAGGGGGAAAAAAACTAAACTAAACTTAAAACAAGACTAGCAACTCGGATTAGATTACAGTGTTCAATCTTTACTGTGAAGTCTAAGTCAGAAAATAAATCCTTAAAAAGAGACAACTGAACGTTTGGAGCATATAGCAACTCGGATTAGATTACAGTGTTCAATCTTTACTGTGAAGTTTAAGTCAGAAAATAAATACCTAAAAGAGACAACTGCACTTTTGGAGCACAGTGCATTCATACTCTGAATGAGTGAAATAAACACAAATGTCTCCTTTTTTCCCCTATTTGCACAATTGCACTAACTACCAACGTTAAGTCCTGCGATCACCAAATATAACATAAAACAACTCTCACACTCACAAACAAAAACCAAGTTAACGATTCTAACTCAATTGAAAGCTGAAGATTCAACTTCGTAAACTTGCTAAAAACCAAGCAAAGTAAGAAACAAGCACATAGGCCAATGCTTCCGTTTCAAAGGACGAAGAATCTTACCCTATAATCAGCACGTGTTCGTGCGGTGGAAATCAGGAGGAGGAGCGAGTTGTGGCTAATCTAAGGAATCGCTGGGTTGACTCAGGTGCGGATCGGAGAGAGGGAGTATCTGAGGTTGAAATGCATGGGCGCAGGTGAGTGCAGAAGAAGAATAAGGAAAGAAAAAAAGAGAGCAAAACGGAAACCCTAACTGAGAACGAAGAAGAAGACGATGGAGAAAGAGGCAGAGGAAGACGACGACGACGACGACGATAGAGAGAGTGTGATATCATATGCTCTCTCTTTCACACTACTCATACAGCTGTCACCCAAATCACCTATTCCTATAAAGTTTAAACGCACCGTTTTCAGCTACACAGCAGCAACAGAAACAACAACACTCGCTACTTACTCACCCTTCGGTAATTTCTATGAAAATGGGCCCGGGCCGACCAATCCGGCCCATTGAGCAGACAAAATCACCACTTTTATTTTGTGAGAAATTTTCTATGTATTCTAATATAACAAAAGTTTAATATGGTCCCCGCATTAAGCTTATAGTTTAGTGAGTGGCCCGACTCCTACCTCCGTCTTCCTCTAGGAGGAATTCATTGCTTTGAAACCTTTGTAAAAAAAAAAAAAAATAGAGTTTAATATGGTCCCTAATACTTTTGGACTAAGAATGATCCTAAAATATGACATGCTATTACAAGTTTTTAGTGTATAAACATTAACCTAAGTTTTGTTTAACACAGACTATGCTAATTTTTTAGGATATGTTTAGTTACAGGGTAAAGATGATGTGTGAATTTTTATAGATGAGCATTATGTATAAAATTATATATAAATTTTATCCATAAAAAAATTTATTCTTATTTTTACTCACCAACTAAACAAATCCTAATAGCATCAATTCGCAATATCGAAGACCCTGCTTGCCAACAAAGGCTGTATTGCATCCCACAAGGAATACAGTTTTTCCAATGTTATGTAATGCAACATATTACATATTACTTTTCGTTAGTTGACCTATGAATATGGTGGAAGGTTAAAAATAAAAAAAAACTCTACTGTTGATTTTGCTTTTTCTACCTAATCAATGGACCATTTTGTTTAACAATCGAACATCATTCTTTGAAAATATCATGTTTTTAAATGGTCTACCAGTCATTTGCGCAGAGAATGTTGATTTTCGGATGTGTTAGTTGAGGTGAGGCAACTGGTTTGGTGTGCAAATGAGCTTTTGCATATGGGTTATGTTCTTATGAAACTAAATTTTCTTGTGTGTGTGCAAGACAAGAAACAAGGTATATGGATCATGCTGTGTGCAATTACTCTGTCCAAAATGAAACATACATACGCAACACATGTTGTGCCAAGTGCCAACACTACACAAAACCAACGAGTTTTCTTGTCCCTACTCGGGCTCCACTTCCATCATTGAAATCTTTTTCCTGCAAATGCACGCCACAATAAAGCATCGAAGAAAGAAAAGTGAAAAAAACTACACATGCTTCGCATCAACCACGTATAACGCCAACTTCTTTACGACTCTAAACCAACCATGATTCCCCGAAGTCTTGCCCTTTGCATATTCATTGATGAGATATTATTGTTCTGATTTTAGGTGAGCATTACCTAAATTGAAAAAACATTCTAACGTAAGCAATGGCGCCTTTGGGCTAGCATTACATGAGTGAGCGTCATCTCGTGTAAGGTTCACCGCACCGCTCCAATCATTACTAATTCAAGAAACATTAACCATTAGAAACGTAAAACTAATGTATTGGACATTATAAATACTTACGTGCCCCAAGAGTTATTAATTAATACATAAATTTTGTGAGTCATTATTGTTTCTCATCTTCTCTATATTTTTAATACAATAGCTGATTTGTCAATCATTAGAAGGAATAAAACAAATATTTTATCTTGCTCTAAGAAATTCTCGTCAAGGCAAGTTTTTGCAAGAAATTCTTTGAGAAACCATTGCAATGTGATCAAAAGTTTACCCTCGAGTTCCTGCCTTGAAAATATTAGTTATCGCAGCCAATAGTGGATACCTTATGAAAAAAAAATCGTAACCCAAATAGAATAATGTTCATGAACCTAGCCAAATAATAGAGTTTAATTTTTATACACTAACAACATAAAACTTTTTTACACTACTATCAAATCAAATCATCCTATTTATATAACTTTTAAATAGTAGATATGGGACTTATTTACCTACTAATAACCACTAACAAAACCTACAAATCAAATCAAAGTCACAATGTATTTGAAGTGTCTTTGATCCTGAACTTGGATTTAATAATGTTTTCTTTTATATCTAGCAACATCTATGGCTATCATAGAATATAGTTTGTAGCAAACATGAAGCTCACTACTGCCATTGGTGATGAGGGCCATACTAACTGCAATGAGTAAAATGAACAAGGGGGCACGTGGAAACATAATTATCAAATTGTAAAAATGAAAATTTATTACCACGAAAGAAAAATATAATTAAATCTTGGGGTGTTAGCTACAAAGTAATACAAGGTAAAATCCTCAGCTGGGGTCAAAGACTATGCAGTGTTCATACTTTTGGTGCAATTTTTTTTTGAACAGATATAACAACCAAAGTATCCCCCCCTTGTCTATATCCCTGTATGCAACCTTGGTAACATCTTTTTGGCTAAATAGTTGGCAAGATCTGACAAGGGCACCCAGAAAGCTGACCAAATCAAAACAAGCATTTACAGGTCCTTCTATTTCTTCATATATCTGATGGTAGTCTGTAATCAAGCATCTCCCTGATGTTTAACCTGACTGAAGGCCCCATTGCTGAGCATATGTGTGCACTCTTCCAGTACACACCTTTAGCACCAGGCGGCTTGTTTGTCTCTACTGATTTCTGTGAAATGGAGAACAATGAATGTAAAGGAATATAATTGAGTGAAATATTATTTAGAAAAGCAAAGTAGCTCAGGGAAGAACATACTGCTGCAGCAAGCAAGTTTACAAGAAGATCCTCTTCCGGAAAGTCAGCTTTTCCAAAGGGTAGGTGCACAATTCCGGTTTTATCTGCCCTGTATTCAACTTTCCCCTGCTTGAATTCTGCTATGGCCTGCAAAGATGAATTCAAAGGCTTTCTGATTAACAAAGTGTACAACATTTGTGGAATAAAAGACTTGCAGCCTAGTCATAAGCAGAAGCAAATTCAATGCAGCTAAAATTTCTCATCCACTACCCACTTTCTCACTTTTTTTAAAAATAAAAAAGGAAAAAGAAAAAGCGGGAAAACCAAAAAAAGAAAAATAATTCAATCTTAGAATTCCATGAGTACTAGTAGTTGTTTGTACATTTTGCCTGGAAAGGCTACACACACACACACACACACACAGCCGTTGCTATTGAATCTTAGAAGGAAATAAACAATAGAAGTGGATAATACACCTGAGGAATATTGGGTGTAACAGTGCCAGCTTTAGGATTTGGCATCAGTCCTCTTGGACCCAGAATCTTCCCTAGGCTAGCAACCTGACACAATCAACAATGACAATTAAGGAGTTTCCATCATGAATACCAATGCCAAAACCATCTTTATTGAATTACTGAACTCTTCACACTTTTGACCAACTATCAGGACTAAAGGTTTAACTGTAGTAGCTGCAAAGATTTCGTAAAGCACCTTACAGGACGGTATACTACCAACATCAACTCTCACAATTTTATTAACATATAATGTAGAGCAGACAAATGCATCATATCAAAGGCTTTTTGATATTTCAAGTAGGAACCAATAGGTAGCATCCCTTATTTTGCCTTTGCCATCAAATTATAGTTCATTTAATAAAGATGCACAGGAAGCAAATCAACTTTTACATTCTTATGAAAGCACAGATTACACATGCATTGATGCACGTGTATTCAAAGGATAAAAAATGAACATTGTTTGCAAATAACTCAGCCTATTACAACCTTTCAAATCACATGTCCAAATTACACCATTTTCAGGATTACTTGAATTATACTTAAAAGATAAAACAAAAGATGAACTTTGAATACGACAAAAGGCAAGCAATAATCGGAACAAATATAATCAGAGTAACACCTTAGGCATCATATCTGGAGAAGCAATCAATTTATCAAATTCCATGAACCCTCCTTTTATTTGTTCTATCAGGTCCTCTCCACCCACCAAATCAGCTCCAGCATTTTTAGCCTCATCAAATTTTTCACCTATCAAAATGAACTTTGATCCTCATCAGAGAACTATCAAGGAAAAGCCAGCATGTCAATTAATAAGTCATTAGGAAGACAGATAATAGATCCCTTAGCCTAAATATGATGGGTAAGTGTTTATCCTGTCCACATCGAATCTTTTATCGTTGAACTTTAAAAGCAATACAAGTCTTTTAATGAGGAATATTAATGTGCAACTTGGAATGTTCATTTCAATCTGCATAAAAAACTTGTCCTTTCATAACTTGATGATCTCGTTATATATTTATTCCGAACTTCAATTCAAAAGCAAGATTGGCTATTGACAAAGAAATTTTGGGAAGAAGGAAAGTAGAGCTACAAAGGGAGATGAATATCAATATATCAATATCCTTCAAAGAGAAAGATGAAACTTCAAGGGAATGGGATAAAACCCTGAATAAAGTATGATGTAGAGTCCTGCTACATCTGAGGACTGAATTCCCTTGAAACAAATATGAGTTCATTGCAGGGTCAAGCCCTGAAAATATCCAATTCCACAACAGATTTTGGGGTAAACAGACACCCTTAAAGATATGGGAATTTGGCTCCAGCCAAATACACCAGAGTGTAACATAAACCTCACCCTTCCGATATCACCATCAATTACCTATCATAAAGGGATAATACCTTGCCCCCATAA
Source organism: Dalbergia cultrata (assembly GCA_031216105.1). Taxonomy (NCBI): domain Eukaryota; kingdom Viridiplantae; phylum Streptophyta; class Magnoliopsida; order Fabales; family Fabaceae; genus Dalbergia; species Dalbergia cultrata. Next base: position 8,181,987 of record CM062345.1, read on the forward strand.
ACAGTTATTTGCACAATTTGATTAAAGATGGATATTAACACCAACCAAAGCAACTCATACTTCTTTCAGGCACATTGTGGTTCCATGATCGATCACACTCTATCTGAAGTAGGCAAACTAAGTTTTTTAAGCTAAATTCTGTTAGCATTAACAGATATTAGTCACTTAAAACACAGTATCCAGAATTATATGACCTCTCTCCGTGTGCAGTGGCATATAAACTTCCTGTCTGTCAATTACCTGGACAGCACAGTGCCCACCAATTCGAGAGAGAAAATGAATCATCTTATGTGCATCCATCCACATAGCAAATTAACATAATGGATAAATTTCCTTTCATAAGATATTTCTCTTTATAAGAAGATATATTTCGGCATGATCTAGAAACTTCCAATTAAATAAAATTGCGAGTGAGAATTGAAAAGCATAAGCACCTTGAGTAAGAACAGCCACTTTAACGGGCTTTCCAGTTCCCTTTGGCAGATTTACCTATTAAGAAAAAGTGGATGAAGGACTCAGAATCAACTCATGCATCGTAAAATTTATGACTCAAGTTTCAATGTAGATGATGATGATGATGATAATAAAAATCAGAGAGCAGGAGACTCACTGTTGCTCTTAATTGTTGATCATTATATTTAGGGTCAATGTTGAGGCGGAAATGGGCTTCTACTGTCTCTACAAACTTGGTTTTAGCCGTTGATTTAACCAACGATATTGCAGTCTTCAAATCATACTCTTTCTTCCGCTCCCTCAATTGTTGAATTTCCAAGAACCTCTTAGATCTCGTCTGGTGAGAAATTGAAACCACAACTAACCTTAAAATAAAGGAAAGAAACGTAATAACAAATTTGAAAAATTTAATGAACCAGGCGATTAAGGAGGAAACAATTGGCTAACAATGACCCAGACGCAAAGTTAGCAAGTTAACCCACTTGAAGACAATGACCATTCGACCAACAAACTGACCAAAAAGCCTGCAGAAAATCGAGGGGCGCAAGGCAGACAGAACAACTAGCAATCGAAAGCATACTACTCAGAAGCACCTCAGACCAAGGTACTCAAACACAAACTCAGATAGAATTATTCTACAAAAAGATGGATTTTTTTTTTTTTTTTTTTGGTGAAATGCCGCTGAAGATTGTACGTTCCAAAACCCCAAATTATTGAATTCTTCTTCATCCAAGCCTCTCCTGCGGATCTCACCTTTGATCAAGTACTAAAGCAACTTTATTTGTTTCACAAAATTATTTCATTCGAATACATGAAAGTATGAGCAGCTCATGCAAACCATCATGTGCCAAGTGCCAACCAAAGGAACACACTACACTCAGAAAAAAAAAAAAAAGAAAAAAGAAAAAAAGGGTTTAAAAAAAAAAACCTTTCATGATTACATCGATTATTAGTCATTTCTCACCTAAAAAAAAGAACAAACAACACACCCCTCCACTTAACACTTAACTAGCAACTTTAACTACAAAAATTCCCAAATAATTTGAAAAAATATTTCTCAGATAGCAGCTGATAAGTAGCATACATACCTTGCATAAAGATAAACAACCAAGAACAAAACCACAAAGCATACATTTTTCTCCATAAAGTGAAACCGAAAACCTAATCGAAGCAAGACCCACCAGCCGAATCAGTGAAAAGTGGCAACATTCACAAAAAAGAATAGATTTTGCAGATTACCCGGTCCCTCTTGAGAGGCAATGCAGCTTTCCCTTTCTTCGGCTTCGTAGTGGTGACGGCGTTTGCGGCGGCATCACCACCCTCCTCTACGTCCTCCACCACCTCCTTATCGTCCACGGTTTCGGCAACCTCAACCTCCGCGGCCAAGGCAGCAACGACGGCGTTGGAGGACCTCGAAAGGGGTTCCCTGTGGAAAGCAACATGGACCCACTTGGTCGGCTTCAGAAGGAGAGGGTGGAAGGAAAGAGAGGAATGGAAGGTTCTAGAAGAAGAAGATGGTCTTGGAGTGAAAGAACGGAGGGAGGGAGAGAGGTCTTGTGGGTGCGTGAGCATGAGGGATGAAGGGGTTGTACACGTTGTAGCCATGGTGAAGTGAAGAGAAAAAAACAGGGTGTGTTGCTGAGGGAATAGAAGAGGTTGCAAATAGCGATATCCTCAGAAGCTATAAGACAGAATAGAAGAAGGATAAGATGTTTGTTGTGACCTATCCTCTAGCGAATGCCGCGTGGTGGTATCTATTATTTCTGATTTTCCGCTAATCATTTTTTTCTCTTCCGTTTGAGTTTGTGATTTTTGTTGAAACCAAAGATCATTTTCAATGTGAGTTCCTAAATTGTCCACAAATAATTAAAAATAATTGAATATCTTAATTCTAACAAAAAAATAAATCGATTGATGTCTTCACTCTTGCACACACCACTCCTTTTTTCCATATGTTTATTTGTATCATTAGCTGCTTGAAGTGAGAATCAGGTATAGAATTTGTCATTTTTCAAAGAGAAAAAAAAAATGCTCAATTAACAAATATTCATGATATTTTTTAAGTGAACGTAGGATATTCATTGTCAAAAATAATAAATAATCTCCTCAAAATATAGTTTATTGATGCGTAATTTATCTTTGGTCATTAAACCTTCTTTATACATATAGTCAGGAATCAAACTCTTCACTAAATGTTTAGGGAGCCTGACTAACAAATATACATAATATAATGACAATAATATTCAACAATAACTTTTATATTTCAAAATATGTTTTTTCTTGTGTGAGGAATAAGAGAGATAAAGAGTGTTGGAGTTGAAAGCATGAGAGATAAAATCCTATATTATTTGAGAATAAACTAAGTGAATAATATATAATATAAAAGGATTCATAAATTTATTGCGTTAAAGTTTTATGTTAGAATGCAATGTTCAACTAGCTTACGTGGGTTTTAAGTCAAAATGCAGTGTTCAGCTCGCTTATATGATTTTTTCCTTGTTTGGATCTCTCAATATCATTGATTAGTTGGATCAATACTTTTCTTCATGAAGAAGAATTTTTTTTCTTAGTTATATAAAGAATTTAATTTTTATGCATAAATAGTATAAAATTGTTGATTCTCTCACATATTATTTAAAAAGTCATACGAATAAAAGATTTTAATTGGATGATAATATAAAATACTTGATAGTTTTAGTGCATCAAAATTAAACACTTATGTAAATCATGTTTCTAAAAAAATGACATTAATATTATAGGGGTTTCTCCGACATCCTATAAAATTAAAGAGTGTTAGTACCTTTTAGTTATTTGTGGTTAAAAATGAGCCATGTGTCCTACTTATACAAGTTTTTAAAATATATCAAATTAAATATCAAATCACAATGATTGATTACACAAAGGTATAGGTATCCCATGGGTATAAAAGGAAAAACCTAATATTTTTTTATATGGATTAAAATTTAGAGTGAGAGAATGACGCCTTAGTTCGAGACAAAGAAAGTCTTTGTCTCAGAGAGCATATACAAATATACTTACATTTACCTCATCTAAAGAAAACAAGTGGTGATTTAAATGTGTGACATACTATATATGATACGCTATCATACTCCATTTGATCAACTCCTTGGGATTAAAACGTGGTATTATATTAGTATAAATAACTAAATTATTAGTCGTATAGTTTAGGGGTATACAAGGGACGGGTTGGGTCGGGTTGGACAAGACCCGAATCCAGCCCTATTTTTACATCGGGTCAATTTTTAAAACACGAACCCTAATTCGATTATGTCTCGGTCAGACGTCAACCCTAAGATTCGACCAATATACAAAAATTTAGATATTGTACATAATAAAGTTATAAAATTTTACAAGTAAAAAACAAAATTTTAGAGATATTTTACAATATAGGTTGCAAAATAAATCATATCAATGTAGAAATAATATCAAATTATGTAAAATATATTAATTGAACTTTAAAATCTTATAATTTTTCATAAATTATTATAAAAATATATATCTTTTAAGGGATAGTTTGACTTGGTCAGATCGAAATAACTGACATATGACCGACTCCTAGAAAAATGTGCCGGGTCAAATTTTAAGACCCGAACCCATCCAAATTAGCTTCGGGCCGACCGGGTTGGCGGGACGGGACGGGTCATGAACACCCCTAGTACAACCTTATCTAATGATCTATTATTACATATATTATTATTATTCATGTAATTTTATTACTAAATTATGTGATAGCATATATAAATGTTTTTGGTAACTTTCAGTTGGACAATTTTTTTTTTTTTCTCGGACAATTATTGTATTTTGATAGATCGGGTGGAGAAAGAATAGAAAGCAGTAGCCCATTTACTCCCCAATCGTGCCTCAAGCCCATTAATGAGGGAGTCATCATTTCATACTTTGGGGGCTAGTAGAACTCCAAAACGGAGAAAAAAGAATCCCGAAACTTCAATCATAAAAATTTTAAGCAAAAATATTGGAAATCAGGAAAACAAAAGATAAAATCAAGAAATGAAATTTTATTATTTTCACTGTTTCATTTATAAAATTCTTAAAAGTAAAAAATATAAAAAAATTAAAACAAAAATCAAATAGACCCTAAATGGCTATTAACTTAGTTCATAGAACGATGTCCGTAAACAATAAAATAAATGTAATTGATTTGCGATTTGATAATAAATTGATTTTCTCTCTCCACCCATCATGTTTTCAACCCGCAATGATTGGTTTAAAACTCATTAATAATACTTGCACGAATGTTTTTTCATTCCCACCCGCAATGCTAAAAACTTAATTTTGATATATAGACTGACATCTAATTATATACTATTATATAAGTAATTAGATTTGATTTTGATGCTTATTACTCAAAAAAATTATACAAATTAAATTTGATTGAGTCAAATTAAACTCAAACATAATAATAAAAATTAAAAAACAGTTTATATCAAAAAACAAACATGCACTGCCAACAGATCAATCACTAGAATTATTAAAGGTATTGAGAGTTCAAATGATCAGTTCCATTTTTTAGGAATACGCCGAAAAAAGTTTCATTTTTTATGAAGAAAGTCATGTGAATAGAATCAATCAATTTATTTTATGTTAGAACTTCATTATTTATTTTTTGGATAGTAAAACTAAGATAATCTTAATTATTGTGGTTGAATTTGGTTCTACAGTCAACGACTAATACTTTTTCCGTAACCGAGTGCCCTTCTCATTAGGATCACATATTTATATAAGATTCATATATAGGCATCAAATCGACTATATACCAACAACTCAATGGATATTATCGTAAACAAATCGCCAAATTTTTTCTAATCATTATCGTTGTTTTTTTTTTATTAATATATGTATATATTTTCATCGCGTGTTATATTTTGAGGTGCACGCCTTTACCCCAATCACCAATATCAGCGTTGAGAGACAAAATTTCCACAAAAACAGGTTTTTTTTTTTTGGGTGTGTATATATATATATATATAGCACTTTTCAGGTTTCAGCTGGCCTTCTCAACTCTCAAGGTTAACTTGACTTGAGTGATGAATATTGTCCATGCATTGATCGATGATATTGTTTTCCTTCGTCATACACATAGATATAGACTCTTGGTTCAATTTAATCTACACAATATATGATGAAGCAACCTTCAATTGCATTATACGTGATATATCAGCCACTAATTAAGTCTCCTTGATCGGTTGATGTGGTCCCATTCATTGTACATATTACATTATTACATATGATACAAAGATTATCGGTTAAAAATTAAAATCAAATTATTGTCACAAACTATGAAGACAATTCAAAATCTAGCAAACTGTAGCAGCAAACAGAAAATCTAAGTTTGTATATATCAATAGTTCATGTTTATATCCCATTTTCATGTGTGAAATTCGAATTGAAATATTAATTTTAAGAAATAATTTTTGTACATATTCTTTTGATAATGGATGAAAAAATTTTAAAAAATAAAAATAAGAATATTTTTTAATATATATCTCATGCTATGTCTTGAATTAGTGCACTCGAATAAAGACATTCAAATAACATGCCTATTTATTTAGGTTTGCAGTGGAAATATTATATGCAAGCATTAACACATTTTAAATTTTCAAACTTCAAAATAATCTTGTCGCGTGCCACTCCTTTTTCTTTTATGACCTCTAAAATGTAAAGTATGTTATAATTGTTTTGTCACGAGTATATGGTTGCACAAGGACGTAATTCTGATAGTGACTCACATCATGAAACGAAATGAATTTTTAAAATAGTTAAAGCCAATTAAATATCATCACAATCTATCCATTTGAAATCAATTAATATCTGATTTTTCATTAAAAAATTTTAAATTATGGTCTAGGAAAAAGTTATATAGAAATAAAGTTTTTATTCAACATATAACTTAGAGATTTTTCAATGAGTAAATTATTTAAATTAGTTTCTGAAAAGTACTTTTTATACGAATTGATTTTTAAGAATGTAATTTAATTTTATATTTTATATTTTATATGTCAATTGTTTTAATTTATTATGATGCATAATATTTAAGCATTTAAATTTATTAAATAAAATTATGAAATATGAAGTTGAATTTTAATTTTTTGTAATTTTATTAAAATTTATTTAATTATTAAAATATTTATAAATAGTAATAAATACTCATCTTATAATTGTAATCACTATCAGTATAATTTTTTATTTGTTTATATATGTAGTCAGATATTATCATACAATAATCGTGTTTGACTCTTAGTAATTATCAGTTAAAAGACATTGGTATAAGTGCATATATTATTTAAAAATTGTGTTAAATTATCTATTATAATATATAATAAGATAATAATGGCATCAAAATGTTTTTCTGCCTATTTGCAATGAGAAATGGATAAAATTTTTAGTTACAAATACTACTTGTAAATTAATTAACCATTATAGATATATTAATATAAACTATAATTGAAACCCATGCGATGCACAGGTATATGATGGAAGATGTTCATTGTAATAAAAAAAAATTAATTGTACGAACTAATGCAAAATGATGTGTTATTAGAATATTGGTCATTGTTTTTAACCCTCTCCCACTTGTATTATCATTAATTCTTTGTATTGTATAAAAATAATTTGTCAATTTTCAAACTGAAAGTGTTCGGCTGCTCATACTTCATACATCCAAGGCATTGTAAAGGAGAAACAATCTTGATAGGACTTCTGAATAGGGTGAAATTAAATTTGAAAAATGAAATCACAACTTTCCATCCCCAAGACATGAAAACATAAAAAAGAAACACATATTTAATTATAAGAACAGAATTTAATCGTAGAAATGCATTTTATATGTCTAGATCATAGATATTAGGAAGAAATTGTGGAAGGAATATCTATTGCAGGTCATGCTGCAGCCTTTACCACCACCATCATCCAATCCTCCCCAATTGATCCCACATCCTTTCATACTCACTATCTCAATCTTTCTTCTCACTGCTACATCTCTATGCATGGTTAATTTTGAAGTCCATTTCTCCAAGTTCTTCTGCAATAAAAAAAAAAAAAGAGAGAGAGAGAGAAACTATGGAATCAACACAAATGAAAAGTGAAATAAGGACGGTTATGAAGATTGAAATTTGTTATAAGAATAGAGATATTTTATAGTAGTGTATCATTCAAGATAATTTATTAGAGAAAATAATCAAAGCAATAAAAATTGTAATCTTGTATCTGATTACATAACTATATAATTATATTAGTGAAATAATCATTTAAGTTATTATGATATATTGTTAGTAATAAGATCTTTCATAAATTAAAACTTGCACATTATGGCACATATTCTATTATTACTAAATAATAATTAGTAAATATTATTATCATGTTTATCTCCACGTTCAATTTGATATTATTTTCGAGATTTACATATTTGAGTCAAATTGCATGCATTATATTCAAATGTTTATTTGATTATAATTTGTTAATTTACATATTTTATATCTGTTGACATTATTTATTTGATCCTGTAATTAATGTCAAGCTGCATGCATTATATTTGATTACATACTGAAATCAAATCAGAATCATAATTTATATTAATATATATATAATGGTTGACAAATTTATAAGTAGTATTTATGACTAAAAATTCTATCTATTTCTCTTTGCAAATAGGTGGGAAAGCATTTCAATATTATTATTCTCTTATTATATATTATAATAATATAATAATAGATAATAGATTCAAAAATTAATATTTTTTCATAAATTAGTTTTTTATTTTATTTACAAAAATCATATTACTACATATAATATCTATATATGTGTATATAGCTATAGTATTATATACCAAAATCACATCAGAATCACAGTGTATATTAATGTACATGCAATGATTGACAAATTTAATTTATAAGTAAATTTATGACTAAAAATTATATCCATTTCTTATTACAAATAGATGGGAAAGCATTTCGATGTCACTATTCTCTTATTATATATTATTATTATTATAATAAATTGTGATTCTGATCTGATTTTGATATACGACACTATCGCTAGATACATAGATGCAGATATTCTAGGTAGTAATATGATTTCGGTAAATACAATCAAAATTGATTTATGACAAAATATTAATTTTGAATATTAGAAAAATAAAAATGTTCTCTTTTCGTCATTCAATCAAATTATTATGAAACAAAATTAATCAAATTATGTAAGAGGATATATTACAGATATATTATGATATAAAAAATTGAATGAGAGTATAGTGAATGAGATTTTTTTTCCTACCTATTTATAATGACAAATGAATAGTTATCCTTCTATGGGTTGTGGACAAAAGTTTTTATTATAAGAGGATAGTGGATAGAATTTTTATATATCACGTGCATGATTAGGTTGATGGTATATCAAATGCGTTCATTTAAAAAAAAATAAAAAAAAACAAAATAAAATATGAAAATGGACAATGAAATGAAATAAATTCACACATTCATTTTTGCAAAGAAATACTCCATCATAATTTTTAACATTTTTTAAAAAATAATTACTTATAATATATAATAATAAGAGAATAGTGACATCAAAATACTTTCTCACCTATTTGCAATGAGAAATTGATAGAATTTTTAGTCATAAATACTACTTATAAATTAGTCAATTATTATACGTATATTAATATAAATTGGGATTCTGATGTGATTTCGGTCTATAATACTATATAGCTAGATACATAGATATAGATATTTTAGGTAGTAATATGATTTCAATAAAGAAAATCAAAACTAATTCATGATAAAATATTAATATTTGAATATATTATCTATCGATTTATTTAATGTATAATAAGATAATAGTGGCATCGAAATACTTTTCCACCTATTTGCAATAAGAAATTGATAGAATTTTTACTCATAAATAGGACTTATAAATTAGTGAACCATTATAGGTAGAGTAATATAAATTATGATTCTGATGTGATTTTGATATATAATCAAATATAATGCATGCATGCAATTTGAAATTAATTATAATCAAATAAACAATGCCAACACTTGCAAAATCGGTAAATTAACAAATTATAATCAAATAAACATTAATATATGAAAACAATGTAAATTAGCATTAATTATAATCAAATATCTTCCCTAAGTATTAATATAACATTTTTATTGCTAATTATACTATTAGTTATAAAGAATAAATATTGTTATGGGAAACTATTTTCATTTTTCTTAGAACTAACAATTTATTAATATCCCAACTAAAGTAAATTCTAAATGTGTTTCTATTACATCAAATTATGATTTCATTAACTAGTATAGATTAATTAAATTAAACTTAATTAAATACTTTTATTGACAAATAAAAGTTCTATCTTTCAAAAAACTAAGCCAGATTAAAATTATACATATTTCTATATCCAAATTTTCTAACTAATTACTATCTAATATACAAAATTAAATTAAATTATTGATAAAAAAAAGCCACAATTTCTTGTGAATTATTGTGTCACAAATTGTGGATTTTGGTTTGCATAGATTATGGATTATACGTTGTTTAGCACCAGTCATTATGATTTGATTAGTACAAATCGAGTTTTATTTTTTACTTATTTATTTTAGTAGAGCTACAACCTTCTTTTCACAATGCTAGGGGAGGTGTTACTTGAAATAGAGCTTATTGGTGAGTTTTAGTTGATCTTGACATATGTTTAATCACATTTTAATGGGAATTTCAATCTCAAGCCATTGTGTGATTTGAATACAAGTTAAAAAAACAAAATTGAAAGTCACAATACGTGAATATGTTTCACGTATTCAAAGTCACAATATGTAGTTTTGTTTCACATATTATTACTCACACACTGACACACAGACAGGTATCAGTCATTCTCGGAGAGTGTATTTTAAAGCAATACGTGAGACTATTTAACGTATTGTTTTTAATACAAAACGAGTGTATATTGGTAATTAATCTTATCACCTGTGTAAATGGGTATATAATCATTTTTTATTGGTAAAAAAGCCATTAGATTTTCACTTGGATGAAATGATTAAATTGATTTCAAACAAAAAAATGTCAGGACTAAATTGATGTCATAACTACACAATATTAGGACTAAGTTAATGTTAAAAAAATTGTTAGGATTAAATTGATATAAAAAATTTGTTAGGATTAAATTGATGTCAAACTGAAAATGTTAGGCTCAAAATAATTGTTTACTGAAAAAAAAAAGTGAGGACCAAAAGGTATAGCTGTATTTCTCTATACTATTTGAGAGTTTATATAATATAAGCGAATGGAGTAGAAAAACTCATAAATTTTAATTTTCACTTTTACCCTTTTAAGTATGTGAATGTGTTTTTCATGTGTGAACATTCAAAATAGTGACAGGTAAAAACATTACACAAAGACCACTTCACTCTCTTTCACCTCTAATTTGAAGGTCACAAAATTTTTTGTCTTGGCTGGCTCGGAAGGGTATGCTTGTCCTTGTTGGTCATTCAATCATCTCTAGGATTATAAGTAAATTTGATGACTCGTTGGGGATCTTCTACCTAGCCTATATTCGACCTAATTTGGCTTAATAAACAAGTTAGGCTAAGGTTTTTCAAAAAGCTTCTTTAACTAAATAGGCCAGGTTTCAGATAATAAAAATGATATATTATCTCTAATATGCCGACCTATTATTATTACTATTATAATTGAATAAATCTATGATAACAATAACATTTCAATCTATTTAAAAATGTGCTTTTTAACTTATTTAAGAGTAGGTGTTTTTTATTTTTTTAAAAAATGTTTGTGGTCATGTAAGTATCTAAATTAGCTTTTGAATCGCACCAAACTTTGAAGAAGATTATGCTAAGACAATGAAAAAAGGTTTATATCAAGTAATAAGCCTAAACTCATGTTGTTTTTTGATAATACAAGTCAAGTCCATTTAAGTTAAAGCTTAGCTTAATCTCCCACATTTCCACCCTTAGCTAATTATCTGTGATAAGGACAGATGAAAATCAGTTGTTCCCAAACCATGTCCTCTTCCCTTGGTAGGAAATGGAACTGTACATAAATGGAGGAGAGGTGATTTCGTCCCTCCATTAAACAACTCCCAAACACATATTTTATATAAATGTCTCATTTATTTCTTCCCATTCACTCCATTTTTATTATCCCAACCATACCCTAAATATTTTTTTTCCTAGAAACATATTTTTAAGGATTTAATTACCATGCACTGACAATGTAAAAAAATTTTACACAGTCATTCAATCATGTATTACCACATAAGTTATGATAGTTGACTTTTACATTCATTACTTAAAAATTCATCCAAATAAAATATTTTAATTGAATTATGATTAAAATATTTTTACACTGTTAGTATATTAAAATTAAACCATTTTTTTAATTAATCTAAAAATTTGTTGATGCGATATCATGTCGGAGTGACATTAGATAAGACTCTTCCTAAATTAAAATTGGCGATTTTAGAATTCAAGCCCCTAGAGAAAGTTTGCAATTTGCATGGGAAATAATAATATTAATATATTAATAATTAATATTGAGATATATAGAATACAAAATGGAAGGCGCGTGGTGTATACGCAACAGTGTGTGTGTGGCAGTGTGGGGGTCTGGTAATGATGGTTGATAGTCATAGCGTGGCGTCAACTCGCTCCTCTCCCACCTCTCAGTCTCACACTCTCACTCTCCCACCAACTCTCTCTCTCTCTCTCTCTCTCTCTCCTCACTCCTCCCTTCCTCGTTCCTTCCTTCACACCTTTTTTCCTTCATTTGTAACTGACTTCAACTGAATTCAACCTCACCAACCAACTCTCTCTCTCTCTCTCTCTCTCTCTCTCTTCACCACAATGGCCATGGCAGCAGCTTCCTTCTCTAACGTCTCCTTCCGCTCTTTCTCTCTCCTCAACTCCCATACTTCTCACAACCGGTACCCTTCCCTCTCTGTTCCACTCCCAATCCAACGACGACATTCTCCTTCCACCCTCTTCGCTTCCTTCCTCCCACCCACCCCTCTCATCCGCTCTCCCCCAACTCCCATTTTCGCTTCCGGAAGCGGCGGCGGAGGAGGCGGTGGCAGTAGCGGTGGCGGTGGAGGTGGCGGCAACGGAGGCCATGGCGAATCGGAGGACAGGGACCGCAACAGGGAGGAGGCGCTCCTGGTGCTGGCGGAGGCCGGGAGGCCTCTGGAGAAATTGCCGGCTGATTTGGCGGCAGCGATTCAGGCCGGTCGGGTTCCCGGTTCGATCGTGAAGAGGTTCTTTGAGCTGGAGAAATCGGCGGTTTTCCGGTGGTTGTTGAATTTCGGAGGGTTTAAGGAGAGGCTGCTGGCCGATGATTTGTTTCTCGCAAAGGTTGCCATGGAATGCGGTGTTGGCATCTTCACTAAGGTTACCTTCACCTTGCTATGCGCATTTATGTCTGATATATATATTAATTTTCCTAAGATTACGGACTAAATTGTGAATAATAATGGTATTTGGTTTTCAGACTGCTGCGGAGTTGGAGAAACGTAAAGAGAATTTCACCAAGGAGCTTGATTTCGTTTGTGCTGATGTGGTAAAGCCATGCCTCTTAACTATCGAAAACATATATCTTTTTGCTTATATATTGTTTTCGAGTTTAATTTTGTTACATTTTCACCCACTAATATGCTATGCTGTTATATATGAAATTTCGGAGATAGTGGGAATGAAATATATGATTGGATGGGAGTCTAAAATACAATGACGTACCGCATTGAAATTAGTTAACGTTGTTTAGAGTCTAAATTGTGTCCATGAAGAAAAAAGAGTCTAAATTGTGTGGCTCTGCATCCCCCGTAACTGTTTAATACATTACATTTCCTATTTGTGGAACAAAGATGCTAAAATCATTTAAGTATTTTTTGTCATTTGATTATAATCGGCCTCACTTTGTTTTCTAGATATTTATACATTGATACTGTCATTAAACCATCTCTCCCAAAAGTTTAAGCTGATGGGTAGTGGAACATGAATTGTTTTTTATATATGTAACGCGCCCCCTCATGTGAATATCTCTTTTGAATTTGAAACATGAACATTTTATCTGAATGGGGGATAATAGGGATCAAACCCCTGTCTCTTAGTCATGATGACTCCGATATCATATTAAGAAACTATCTCTCCCAAAAGTTTAAGCCAATGGATAAAAGCACATTAATAGTTTTCTATATCTAACGTAAGTCACTGTAAGAACTGGTATCAGAATAAGCAAATACACGCAGAACTGATAAGCAATAGCTAGAGAAGAACAGTACCAGTGTAGTACCCTTCCTCCTGCCCGTGAGTTGAATTATGTAAACAGCAAAATAAAAGAGAGAACAAGTGTAGGTAGCTAAGTATTAGAGTGACTTAGCACACTCCCAATTCCAAATTCTTCCCAACTGTCTGAATGCCCCCTGTCAGCACCCTCCCACTCCCCATATAATTCCCCCTCTCCCCTCTAACAGAATCACACTGCCCTCACCTCACCCCCACTAACTATGCCAGCTTGGCAAAGTTAGTTACAAAAGAGTCACTTATTTTCCCTCTCTTCATTCTCCTTTTGGTAATTACAATAAAGCCCCAGTCTATATTAGCTTGGTTCCTAACAGTCACATACATACCCTGCACATATAGAGATGTGGGAACTTTCAATTTTGTTGTAATAATCATCTTTGATTGTAAACAGTAAACTTGTCTCTGAAAAACTCAGTTTATCATGTTTCTTTATGCAGTAAATTACGCATTATCTAATTTTTGTGTTTGTTTATTTTTTCAATTATTATTAACAGGTAATGGCAATTGTAGCAGATTTTATGCTTGTGTGGCTTCCGGCTCCTACTGTTTCTCTGCGACCACCACTCGCCATTAGTGCTGGGCCAATTGCTAAGTTCTTCTATGGCTGCCCAGAAAATGCTTTTCAGGTGCCATCACTTTTGAACCAATTCTCTTATGTTTTCTTCATTTTGTCATTTTTTCTTTTTTTTGAATCTTACATTCATTGGTTTTCACTTTGTCAATAGGTGGCATTGGCTGGAACCTCTTACTCATTTTTACAGAGAATAGGTGCTATAGTGGTATGTGTTCTATACTAGAAAAAATTCAAGCAGTCATTCCTGTCATAAATGAATGTTTTTAATGTCTCTGTCTCTTATGCAGCGCAATGGAGCGAAGCTCTTTGCAGTTGGGACTGGTGCATCTCTGGTAATTTACTACTTACTTGCTTTCTATGGTTCCAATTTGAGAGTCTTCTAGTTTCTGGTGAATTCTTGTAAAATCTTTCAGTGACCAGATTTATTCATAGTCCTTGCTAGTGCCACTCTGTTGATATTGTCCGCTGTTGTTATGATCTTCAAAGTAGAAGAATTGACAATGTTGCAGAAGAATTTTCTAATGCTCACATTTATATAGCAGTATAAATGCTGTGTAGGGATGTTTTTCACCTTATGATTTTTTTTTTTATATTAGATGAAAAGATTGACCTCATTACAAAATAGTTATAGGTAGAAAGATTTTCTTAATATATCTTATTGTGAACTTAAAAATGAGAGGCATTAGGTCGAGTCACCGTCTCAGGATATACCTACCCTGCGATTGGTGTAAAATTGTAGGGTGTATATATATATATATATATTCATTAGGGGGGTGACTGATAGCACTGCCTTTTCAGATTGGTACTGGTGTAACAAATGGGTTGATCAATGCACGAAAAGTTGTTGATAAATCTTTTGCTGCTGAGGCTGAGGATGTACCAGTATTATCAACTAGTGTTGCCTATGGTGTTTACATGGCAGTATCTAGCAACTTAAGGTATGCCTTTTATTATTATTATTACTGAAAAGCTACTATAATGACATAATTCTCTTGATTGAACGAGGGAGCCAATCTTGTCCTCTTACCATGCATTGATCCATTAGGAAAAATTGTCGTTATTCTCTACCAGGTACCAAATACTTGCTGGAATTATTGAACAACGGATCCTAGAACCTTTGCTACACCAACACAAGCTTATGCTAAGTGCAATTTGCTTTGCTGTTAGGACTGGCAACACTTTCTTGGGCTCACTATTGTAAGATTCTTTATTGAACTTGATATACTTTTATATAATTTACAATATCGTCTTTTTCAGTTGCCGTTATTGGCTACATAATATCTTTGTGAACAGGTGGGTGGATTATGCTCGATGGGTTGGAGTCCAGAAGATACGGGAATAGGGCATGATGGTTTTTAAATTTGAAGACTTGTAATTTGTAAATTGTCATGGGATCAATAGGATCAAATCCTGTGTATTGATTCATTATTAAAGTTCCATATTGCTGGTGATTAAATTGCCCCTTGTATGTTGTATTTTTCATTCCTCCTGAAAGCACAATTGTTCATTGAGCAATAATGGAGGTCAGGTGAGTCTTCAACTGTCAGCATTGATGGTGGCCAATGATGGTACAAGATCCTTCTATCATTGCTGGCAGAAAGCTGCAGCATGAGATGAAGTTGAGACACATTTTTGTTAGACAAACTTGGCAGTTCCTTTTGATTGTGCATCTTGATTAAGCTTGTATGTGTCTAGTGTCTTTTGAAATCAAATTGAATAATAACAAATTCATAGCTCTCTAATATCCCTTGCCATGCTTTGTTTCTCTTCCCACTGATCATCCGTTTGCTTCAGTTACATTTGCATGAAACCTCATCATTTTGGCCTTTGTAGCTAGCCTCCTTTTATAGATCCATTTCTTTTCAGCATGTCTCTAGAACTGGTAATTCACACCATGTTTGCTTTTTGATTTGAAAACTTCAAAAACAATTTATCTTATGTAAACTTAGTTCAAACTATGGTTTTAGAATTTTATATGGAAATCCAAATATGTTGTTTGTAGTGGCTCATAAGATTGGCTTATTCGGCTGGATGATACTGATCCTAATCAGGTTTAGATTGAGGAAGCACCAACCCATGCTTGTGAACTAATCTTGCTTTGTTTGAACCTTCTGACTCCTTTCTAATGTTATGAATCACTTTCCAGTCCTAAGAAACAAAAATGCCTCATCATCCATTCAATAAGCAAGTTGTTTCCATTTTAACCATTAAGCAATGTTAAAAAAAGAAAGAAAGAAACAACCGTTCACTATAATCATAGAATGAATTCGTTCATTCTCATATGGTACACTGGAATAAGCCAAGATCATAACTCTTAACAAAATAAAATGCACAAGCATAGACTGCATAAAAATTGCCATATATTTGTGTTGTTACCTTACTATTCATATATATTATATTTATCCAACAACCCCGCACACACACGAATATTAATTCTTTTTACAAGGGAAAAATTATATAATATCAACTTTAGAGATATATTTTGTTCATTAAACTTCAAATGCTATGTATTTTTTCCATGCACCAAACTTTGCTCAATTATGGAGATTAAATGAGGAATCAACGGAAAAACTATATTAGCTTTCATTTGAAGTTTCGTGAAATTTGACTTAATTTTTTTTATTTGTTTAAATGACATTAACATCCTATAAATGCATTGTATGTTATATGATAGAGAGGAGGTTATTGTAATTTTTTTTTCAAACTCCAGAGACATTAGTGTAATGATTTTATAACTTTAAGATCCCCATGAGCAAATTTTCATAAATTGAGGGGAATTGTGGTAAATTTCAAGTTAAGTGTAATACGCGTTTCTAATATTCCATTAACTACCACCACGTGTTCAGTAGTTAAATTGGTTTGTCCCGCTTAATTTCATTTCATGGAATGAATGGCCTCAAAGATTCACTTGGATTCAGTTCTGCAGAAATGCAACTCCCTCACTCACATAAAGCAGTTCCAAGCTCATCTCATCACCACCGGGGAATTCCAATTCCACCCTTCTTCCCGTACCAAGCTCCTCGAGCTCTGCGCCCTCTCCCCCGCCGCTGGACGCCTCTTCTTCGCCGGCGACATTTTCCGGCAAATTCAAACTCCCACCACCAACGACTGGAACGCCATCCTCCGTGGCCTAGCCCAGAGCCCCAACCCCACAACCGCCATCACCTGGTTCCGCAACATCTCTCGCAGTGGGCAAAAGGTTGACGCTTTGACATGTTCTTTCGCCCTCAAGGCATGCGCGCGTGCGTTGGCAATCTCCGAAGCTACCCAGATACATTCTCAGCTTCTGCGCTTTGGGTTCGATGCTGATGTGTTGTTGGTCACTACTTTGTTGGACGCGTATGCGAAAAGCAGTGATCTTGATTCTGCTAAGAAAGTGTTTGATGAAATGCCCAAGAGAGATATCGCGTCTTGGAACGCGATGATTTCTGGGTTGGCGCAAGGGAGCCAGCCCAATGAGGCTATAAAGTTGTTTAACAGGATGAAGGAAGAGGGTTGGAGGCCTAATGCTGTTAGTGTTCTTGGTGCGCTTTCGGCTTGTTCACAATTGGGTGCTGTAAGACAGGGAGAGATTGTTCATGGGTATATAATGGATGAGAAGTTGGATATGAATGTGATTGTTTGTAATGCGGTTATTGATATGTATGCGAAATGTGGGTTTGTTGAGAAAGCTTATTCGGTGTTCAGTAAGATGAGTTGCAGGAAGAGCTTGATCACATGGAACACGATGATCATGGCTTTTGCAATGATTGGTGATGGATATAAGGCACTTGATCTGTTGGATCAAATGGTTCTAGATGGATTGCGTCCGGATGCAGTGTCATATCTTGCTGCATTATGTGCATGTAACCATGCTGGCTTGGTGGAAGAAGGGGTGAGATTGTTTGATTCAATGATGGGGTCTGGGGTGAAGCCTAATGTCAAGCATTATGGGAGTGTGGTTGACTTGTTGGGTCGTGCAGGAAGGCTAAAAGAGGCTTATGATATTACAAATTCCATGCCCATGTTGCCTGATATAGTGCTTTGGCAGACTTTGCTTGGGGCTAGCAAGACTTATGGGAATGTGGAGATGGCGGAGATCGTGTCAAGGAAGCTGGTGGAGATGGGGTCTAACAGTTGTGGGGATTTTGTCTTGTTATCAAATGTTTATGCTGCTCAACAGAGGTGGCATGATGTAGGGAGGGTGAGAGAGGCCATGAAAACTAGGGATGTAAGGAAGGTGCCGGGATTTAGTTACACAGAAATAGATAGCAGGATCCACAAGTTCGTGAATGGTGATCAGAGTCACCCAGAGTCCAAAGAGATTTATGCAAAGCTGGATGAGATCAAGTTTAAGATTAAGGCATATGG